>CAUYQU010014910.1:0-100077 GCA_963574635.1 Cheracebus regulus
CATGGGGAGAAATGGCAGATATAGGTGAAGGGGAGGAAGGCAACAAATTACACTGCCACGTGTGTACCTATGCAACAATATTGTATGTTCTTCACATGTACCCCAAAACCTAAAATGCAATAAAAAAAATAAATAAAAAAATAAAAAAATAAATAAAACAAAAACGGTGATACCTAAAAAAAAAAAAAGAAAAAGAAAAAGAAAAAAAAAAATCTGAGAAGCATTTGTGAAGGCCACAGCTCAGGGAGACAAGCACAATAAAAGACTGAGACCTAATGATATGAATACACAATGCTTCTCCTTCCCTCGCACCTTATCAACACATTTTTGAGGCTGCTATGTATGAACAGGAGATTATAGATGAAAGCGCTAGATGCCTCAGACTCAATTTGAGACAGAGTCTCTAGGGAAACCCAAAGACAACCAGGGAGTCAAAAACAAAACAAAACATTAAAGAAAATTTTTGCCTCTGGTGCAGCTACAGAAAACAGTGGACATGGTCTGACTTCTAGCCAAGTAACACAAAACATTATGCTAATGGACTATTTATGACAATTTTTTAGCCAATGTATTATGTCAGGCTTTAAACAAAAATTACAAGGCATAGTAAAGGCATAAAACAGTCTGTTCTACTTGAAAAGCATCTTTTAAAAGGAAGAAAAAAGACAGCCTAAAGAGATAAAAAAAAAAAAAAAAATCAGGACCAGATTCGGATATGTCAGAAATTTTGGAATTAACAGAAGAATTTAAAATAGTTATGGTTAGGGAGGAGGCAGAGCTAAATAGCCAAACAGAAACCTCTAGCAGTCATCTCCCTCACAGGAAGACCAAACTGAACAACTATCCACACAAAAAAGCACCTTCATAAGAACAAAAAACTCAGGTGAGCTATAATGGTACCTGGTTTTAACCTCATATTAAGGAAGGGCACCCTAAACAAAATAGGAAAGACATTCTTGAATCGCCTACACCTCCCCTCCTCAATTGCCTAGCAGCAGCTTCAAGGCACAGAATCTGTGTGCTTAAGGGAAGCAGAGCACAGTGATTATAGGACTTTGCATTGGAACTCAGTGCTGCCCTGTCACAGTGGAAAGCAACATGGGGCAGAACTCCACCAGAGCTATGGAGGAAGCATTTATACCAGTCCTAGCCAGGAGTAAATCTTCCATCTCAATGGTTGGGACCTGAGTACCAACAAGCCCTGCCACCATTGGCTAAAGGGCTCTGGGGTTCTAAACAAAGTTGCAAGGCAGTCTAGGCAACACAGACTGCAATTTCTGGGCAAGTACTGGTGCCATGCTGGTCTCAAAGCCAGTGGACTTATGGAATATGTGACCTAGTGAGACGCTAGCTGGGGCAGCCAAGGAAGGGCTTGTATGACCCCTTCCCCAACACCAGGCAGTGCAGCTGACAGCTCCAGGAGAGACTCCTCCCTTCTGCTTGAGGAGAGAAGAGGAGAGAGTAAAGAGGACTTTGTCTTACAACTTAAGATACCAGCTCAGCCATAGTAGGATAAGAAATAAAGCAGAGTCCTGAGGCTCCCATTCCAGACTCTAGGTCATGGAAACATGTCCAGGGAACATGGGCCAGAAGGGAACCTGCTGCCTTGAACAGGAAGACCCGATCCTGGCAAAATTCATCACCTGCTGACTAAAGAGTCTTTGAGCCCTGAATATTCACCAGTGGTGGCCAGGCAGTACTTGCTACAGGCCTTGGATGAGATTCAAAGCTGTGCTGGCTTCACATATGACCCAGCACATTCTCAGATGTAGTAGCTATGGGACACACTTCTTCTGCTTCAGGAAAGGAGACGGAAGACTAAAGGGGACTTTTTCTTGCAGCTTGCATACTAGGTTGGCCACAGTTGGGTGGAGCAGCAAGTGAGCTCTTCAGGTTCTGGTTATAAGTGTTGGGTCCAGGATGATATTTCTAGACCTGTCCTGGGACAGAGGGCAGCCCACTGCCGTGAAGGGAGTGACTTGGGACTGGCCGCATTCACTGCAAGCTGACTAAAGAGGCCTTGGACCTTGAATAAGTATCAGCAGTAGGCAGGCAGTACTCACCACAGGCCAAGGGCAATGGTGGCCATAAGAAGAGGCCCTTCTGCTTAAGGAAAAGGAAGAAAAGAGTGGAGGGGCTTGTCTTAAGGCTTTGGTGCCAGCTCAGCTGCAGTAAAATAGAGTACCAGGTAGATTCCTAAGGTTCTCAACTCCAGATCCTGGCTCCTGGGTGGCATCTCCAGACCTGCCTGGGGCTAGGGGAACTCACCACTCTGAAAGGAAGGACACAAATCTGGCTGGATGTGCTACCTGCTGACTATAGAGCCCTAGGCCCTTGAGTGAATGTAGTCAATAGCCAGGCAGTAGTCACTGTGGGCCTTGAGCAACACCCAGTGCTGTGCTGGCTTTGATTCTAACCCAGCACAGCCCCAGTGGTAGCGGCCACAGGGCTGCTTGTATCACCCCTTCTCCATCACAGAGAGAGAGAGAGAGACTCCATTTGTTTGGGGGAGAGTAAGGGGAGAGAATAAGAGTCTCTGCCTGGTAATCCAGAGAATTCTTCTAGATCTTATCCAAGACCATCAAGGCAGTACCTCTACAAGTCTGCAAGAGCCACAGTATTACTGAACTTGGGGTTAACTTAAAGCAGACACAGCTTCAGTGACCAAAGACTTACAACATCCAAGTCCCTTTGAATACCTGGAAAGCCTTCACAAGAAGGATAGGTACAAATAAGCTTCTAGACTACAAAAGACTGTAATAAATACCAAACTCTTTCATGCCCAGACATCAAAGACCAACCACAGACATCAAGACCATTCAGAAAAGCATGACCTCACCTGAAAACTAAATGAGGCACCAGTGACTAACCCAGAGAGATAGAGATCCGTGATCTTTCAGACAGATAATTCAAAATAGCTGTTTTGAGGAAACTCAACAAAATTCAGGATAACACAGAAGAAATTCAGAAACACATTTCACCTACATAGACACACATAGACTGAAAATAAAGGGATGAAAAAGATATTCCATGCAAGTGACAACCAAACAGAGCAGGCGTAGCTATACTTATATTAGATAAAATAAATTTCAAGACAAAGAAGACTGCTTCAACACATTTAATAATCAAACTCCCGAAGATCAAGGATAAAGAAAGGATCCTAAAAGCAGCAAGAGAAAAGAAACAAATAATATAGAAAGGAGCTCCAATATGTCTAGCAACAGATTTTTCAGTGGAAATTTTACAAACCAGGAGACAGTGACATGACGTATTTAAAGTACTGAAAGAAAAAATTATTTATCCCAGAATAGTAAATCCAGTGAAAATATACTTCAACCATGAAAGAGAAATACTTTCCCACACAAACAAAAGATGAGGGATTTCATCAAAACCAGACCTGTCCTACGAGAAATGTTAAGGAGAGTTCTTCAATCTGAAGGAAAATAACTGTAATGAGCAATAAAAAAAATCACTTGACAGTATGAAACATACTGGTAATACTAAGTACACAGAAAGACAAAATATTATAACACTATAGTTGTGGTGTGTAAGCTACTCATAAGGTTGAGTAGAATGTCTAAAAGATTTGCCTATCAAAAATGAAAACAACAACTTTTCAATAATAGACAGTATAATACAGTATAAATGAAAAGAATGCAAAGTTTAAAAGTGAAGGAATAAAGTTAAAGTGTAGAGGTTTTTAGTCTTCTCTTTGCTTTTTGGTTTCTTGTCTGTTTATGCAATCAGTATTAAGTTGCCATCAGTTTAAAATAATGGGTTTATAATATATTATTTGCAAATCTCATAGCAATCTCAAATCAAAACATATGCAATAGATACATACAAAAATTAAAAGCAAAAAATTAAAACATACCACCTGAGAAAATGATCTTCACTGAAAGGAAGATAAGAGGAAAGGAAAAAAGGAAGAGAGGACCAAAAGACACCCAGAAAACAAATAACAAAATGACAAGAGTAAGCCCTTACTTATCAAAAATAATACTGAATGTAAATGGACTAAAATCTCCAATCAAAAGACACAGAGTGGTTGACTGAAAACAAAACAAGTCAACTACCAAACACTCAGTGACTTGTTGCCGACAAGAAACACAGTTCCCTTATAAAGATACATATACACTGAAAATAAAGCGATGCGAAAATTTTTCTATGCAATTGAAAACCAAAACAGACCAGGAGTAGCTACACTTACATAAGATAAAATACATTTCAAGTCAAAAACTATGAAATAAGACAAAGAAAGTCATTATATAATGATAAGAGAGTCAATTCAACAAGAGGATATAACAACGATAAATATATATGTACCTGACACTGGAACACACAGATATGTAAAGCAAATATTATTAGAGCTAAAGACAGAAATTGATGCCAATACAATAATAGCTGGAGACTTCAACACCTCACTTTCAGCATTGGACAGATAGGTCTTCCAGACAGAAAATCAACAAAGAAACATTGGACTGAATCTGCATTATAGACCAAATGTACCTAACAGATATTTTAAAAACATTTCATCCAACAGCTGCAGAATACACATTCTTCTCAGAGCATGGATAATCCTTAAGAATAGACCAAATGTTAGGCCACAAAACAAGTCTTTAAATATTCAAAAGAAATAAAATCATATCAAATGTATTTTCTGACCACAATGGAGTAAAACTAGAAATCAATAACAAGAGGGACTTTGGAAACTATATGTATACATGGAAATTAAATAATATGTTCCTGAGTGTACACTGGGCCAATAAAGACATTAAGAAGAAAATTTTAAAATGTATTGAAACAAAAGAACATGGAAATATACAAAGTCCTATGGGATACAGCAAAAGCAGTAGTAAGAAGAAAGTTTATAGCAATAAGCACTTACATCAGAAAAGCAGAAAAACTGCAAATAAACAACTTAATGATGCAGGTTAAAGAATTAGAAAAACAAGAATAAATCAAATCCAAAATTAGTAGAAGAAAAAATATAATATAAGAGCAGAAATAAAATTGAAATGAAAAAATACAAAAGATCAAAGCAAAGTTGATCTTATGAAGCAATAAAGTGACAAATCTTTAGCTCAACTAAGAAAAGAAGAAAGAAGACCTAAGTAAATCAAATCAGTGATAAAAAAGGAGACTTTACATCTGATACCACAGAAATTCAGAAGATAATTTGCGGGTACTATGAGCCAATATATATGCCAATATATTGGAAAACCCAGAAGAAATAGATACATTCTTAGATACATACAACCTACCAAGATTGATCCTGAAGAAATCCCAATCCAGATTAGATCAATAACAAGTAATGAGATTGAAGCCATAATAAAGTCTCCCAGAAAGAAAAGCTCAGGACCTGTTAGCTTCACTGCTGATTTCTACCTAACATTTAAAGGCAAACTACTACCAATCCTACTCAAACTACTCCAAAAAAGTAGAAGAGGACGTAATACTTCTAAACTCATTCTATGAGGCCAGTATTACCCTGTTACCAAAACCAGACAAAGACACACCAAAAAAGAAAACTACAGTCCAATACCCCTGATGAACATTGATGCAGATATCCTCAGTAAAATACTAGCAAACCAAATTCAACAACACATTAAAAAGATCATTAATCATGACAAAGTGAGATATATCCCAGGGATGCAAAGATGATTCAGCATATGCAAATTAATCAATGGGATAAATCATATCAACAAAATACGATACATCATATCAAGAGAAGGATAAACACCATGTGATCATTTCAATTGATGCTGAAAAAAAATGCTTGATAAAATTTTAAATCTCATCATGGTTAAAAGAAAAACCTC
The DNA here is from genome assembly GCA_963574635.1 of Cheracebus regulus. NCBI lineage: Eukaryota > Metazoa > Chordata > Mammalia > Primates > Pitheciidae > Cheracebus > Cheracebus regulus. The sequence goes on from CAUYQU010014910.1 coordinate 5,823, forward strand.
AAATCTAGATATAAAGGAAATACCTCAACACAATAAAAGCCATGTAGGACAGACTACAGCCAGTATCATATTGAACAATGAAAAAGTGAAAGCCTTTCCTCCAAGAGCTGAAACAAGATAAGATACCCATTTTCATCACTATTATTCAACATAGTACTAGAAGTCCTAGCTAGAGCAATCAGATAAGAGAAAGAAATAAAGAGCATGCAAATTGGAAAAGAAGAAGTCAAATCATCCTTGTTTGCAGATGATGTGGTCTTATACTTGGCAAAACCTAAAGACTTCACCAAAACAACTATTGGAACTGACAAATTCAATGAAGTTGCAAGACAAAAAATCAACATACAAAAATTAGCATTTCTCTCTGCCAACAGCAAACAATCTGACAAATAAATCATGTAAGTAATTCCATTTACAATAGCTAGAAATAAAATAACTAGGAATAAACTTAACCAAAGAGGTGAAATAATTCTACAATGAAAACTATAAAACATTGATGTAAGAAATTGAAGGTAATACAAAAAATGGAAAGATATTCCATGTCCAGGAATTGGAAGAATTAATATTCTTATACTGTTCATACTACCAAAAGCAATCTATAGATTCAATGTAATTACTATCAAAATACCAATGACATTCTTCACAGAAATCAAAAAAGAATCTCAAAATGTATATGAAACCACAAAAGACCCAGAATACTCACAGCTGTCCTGAGCAAAAAGCACACAATTGGAAGAATCACATTACCTGACTTCAAATGTATAAGGGAGCTACAGTAACCAAAACAGCATGGTACTGGCATAAAAACAGACATGTAGACCAACAAAATGGAACAGTGAACTTGCAAATAAATCCATACAGTGAACTCTTTTTATTCAAAAATATACATTTAGGAAAGGACAGTCTTCACTAAAGGGTTCTGGATAAACTGGATATTTATATGTAGAAGAATGAAACTAGACCTCTATCTTTTGCCACATACAAAACCAAATAAAAATGTATTAAAGACTTAAATCTAAGACCTCAAGCTATCACACTAATGAAAGAAAACCCTGTGCAAACTCCCCAGAACGTTGGACTGAGCAAAGAATCTTGAGTAATACCTCACGAGCTCAGGCAACCAAAGCAAATGGACAAATGGGGTCAAATCAAGTTAAAAAGCTTCTGCACAGCAAAGGAATCAATCAACAAAGCAAAGGACAACCCACCGAATAGGGAAAAAATTTGCAAATTATCCATCTGACAAGAGATTAATAATCAAAATGCATAAGGAACTCAAAAACCCCAACAGAAAAAAATAAAATACTCCAAACTAAAAACTCTGTGTGTAAAAGATCTGAATAGACGTTTCTCAAAAGAAGACATACAAATGGCAAACAGGTATATGAAAAGGTCCTCAACATCACTGATCATCAGAGAAATGCAAATCAAAACTACAATGAAATAGCATCTTACCCCAGCTAAAGTGGCTTTTACCCAAAAGATAGGCAATAAAAACTACTAACAATGATGTGGAGAATAAAGAACTTCTGTACACTGTTGGTGGAAATGTAAATCAGTACAACCACTATGGAAAAAATTTTGAAAGTTCCTCAAAAAACTAACATTGAAACTACCATATGATCCAGCATCCCACGACTAGACATAAACCCAAAAGAAAGGAAATCAGGTATTGAAGAGATATCTGCATTCCCATGTTTACTGCAGCACTGTTCACAAGAACCAATATGTGGAAGCAACCTAGGTGTCTATTAACAAATGAATGGATAGAGAAAATATGGTAAATATATACAATGGAGTACTATTCAGCCAAAACAAGAATGAGATCCTGTCATTTGCAACAACATGGATGAAACTGGAGGTATTATGTATGTGAAATAGCACAGAAAGACAAATTTTGCACGTTCTCACTTATTTGTGGGAGCTAAACAAAATTTAAAGAAACTGAACTCATAAAGGTATAGAGTAGAATGATAGTTACCAACTGGGCTCAGTGGCTCACGCCTGTAATCCCAGCACTTCGGGAGGCCTAGGCAGGGAGATCATGAGGTCAGGAGTTCGAGACCAGCCTGGCCAACATGGTGAAACCCCATCTCTACTAAAAATACAAAAATTAACTGGGCATGGTGGTGCACACCTGTAGTCCCAGCTACTTGGGAGGCTGAGGCAGGAATTGGTTGAACCTGGGAGGCAGAGGTTGTGGTGAGCAGAGATCATGCCACTGCACTCCAGCCTGGGCAACAGAGTGAGACTCCGTCTCAAAAAAAAAAAAGATGATTACCAACAGCTGGGAAGGGTAGTTTACAGGGGTGGGGAGTGGGGATGTTTAGTGGGTGCAAAACTATAGTTAGTATGAATAAAAACTAGTATTTGCTATCACAACAGGGTGACTACACACAACAATAATTTATTGTACTTTAAAAATAACTAACAGATACCAGGAAATTGATGGTAGAAAAAATAAATAAATAAATAACAGAGTATGACTGGATTGTTTTTAACACAAAGGATAAATGCTTGAGGTGATGAATACCCCATTTAGCCTGATGTTATTATTACACATTGAAGCCTGTGTCACAATGTCTCATCTACTTCATAAATATATATACCTACTATGTACTCACAAAAATTAAAAATGAAAGAAATGTAAAAATAGTTTAAAAAGTAATCTTGGGGGTAATAAACATGGTTTCTCTGAAAAAAATTAAAAAACTATGATTAGTCCAGGTACAGTGGCTCATGCCTATAATCCGAGTGCTTTAGGAAGTCAAGGCAGGAGGATTGCTTGAGACCAGTAATTTGAGACTACCCTTGGCAACACAGCAAGACTTTATCTCTACAAACAATTTTTAATAAAATAAAACTATTAATATGATAAGTAAGAGTTTAATGGAAAAGAGAACAATGTGCAAGAACAGAGGCAGGGTTAATACAAGCAGAAACATGGAAATCCTAAGAATCAAAATGAAATGCTAAAAATTAAAAATACTGTAACAGACATGAAGAATGTCTTTGACAGGCTCATCAGTGGACAGAACACAGCTGAGAAGCTGAGAAAAGAATCAGTAAGCTTGAAGATATGTCAATAGAAACTTCCAAAACTGGAAAAAAGAATCCTCCAAATTAAGAAAGAAAAAAACAAAATGTAAAGGTGATATAGAATACTCAAAAACTGTGGGACAATTATAAAAGGTGTAACATATGTGCACTTGAAATAATAAGAAGAGAAGAAAGGAAAAGGAACAAAATAAATGTTTGAAATAATAATAGCTGAGAATTTTTCCAATTTAATGATAGACATCAAAACACAGGTCCACAAAACTCACAATAAATATCAACAAATCCACATATAGCAATATCATATTCAAACTTCGGAAACAAATGTGAACTCAAAATTTTGGGGAAATAAAATGAACTTACTTATAAAGAAACAATAATAAGAATTACATCAGACTACCCTTCAGCAACAATGCATGCAAGAGGAAAGTGGAGTGCATATTTAAAGTTTTGAAAGAACCAATATAGAATTCTTTTTTTTTTTTTGGAGATGGAGTCTCACTCTGTCAATCTTTGCTCACTGCAACCTCTGTCTCCTGGGTTCAAGCAATTCTCCTGCCTCAGCCTCCAAAGTAGCTGGTTTTACAGGCTCCCACCACCACATCTGGCTAATTTTGGTATTTTTAATAAAGATGAAGTTTCACCATGTTGACCAGGCTGGTCTTGAACTCCTGACCTCAGGTGATCCTCTCTCTTTGGCCTCCCAAGGTGCTAGGATTACAAGCATGAGCCACCATCTCCAGCACTCACTGATGTAGAAGTCTGTACCTAGCAAAATTATTCTTCAAAAGTGAAAGAGAAATAAAGAGTTTCTCAAACAAAACTGAGGAATTTGTCTTGCAAGAAATGTTAAATGAAGTTTTGTGGTGCCCATCTTTCAAGATGACCTCCAATGATTTTTGCCTCCTGGTACATATGCCATTGTGTATTCCCTTCTCTTAAGTGCATTGGTCTTCAGATCAAAAGAAACTGTACTTAAGGAACTATACCAAAGGAGCTTCATCTGCCCCCAGGCCTAATTTAGATGAGCTTTTGGACTTCAAGCTAATGCCATTATGGAATGAGACTTTGGAGAACCTGGTCAAGAGAATGAGTAAATTTTGCATGTGGGAGGGACATTCATTATTGGCAGCCAGAGGGTGGACTGAGGTAGCCAAGTTCCAAGATGGCCCCCAGTGATACTTGCTCCCTGTGTAGTTCTCTCCACACTGAGGAGAACTGACTTGTGCAATCAATAGGATATTGCAGGAAAGTTGGAGGGTAACTTTCAGTGCTAGGTCATAAATGACAAATGGCATTACAGCCTCCACCTTGCTATCTCCTAGGTAACTTGCTGTAGTGGACATCAGCTTCCATTTTGTTAGGATACTCAAGAAGCTCTACCAAGCAGTTTCTATGGCAAGGAGCTAATGCTGCCAATTGCCAGTATCAGCTTGCCATCCATGTGAGTGAACCATCTTGGAGAAGGATATTCTAGCCCCCATCAAGTCATCAGAAAACTATAGACGCAGGTAACACATTGACTGCAACCTCCTGAGTGATGTTAACTCAGAGCTACACAGATATTGTGTTTCTGAATTCCTGACTTACAGAAGCTGAGAGACAATAAATATTTGTTGATGTTTTAAACCACTAAGCCATAGGGTAATGACTTATGCAGCAATTGGTAATGAATTCAGATTTCAATAAAAATTTCTAGGACATTTATCAACCATATATTGCAAATTATACAAAATAAAGGTTCATGAAAATCTAATTTGATTTTGAAAAAGGTTAGTAAAATAGAGGAATTTCCTTCCCAAGTACTAATGCAATCTAGAAAGCTATAGAATACCTATAGAATGTAATTATATAGAAACAACGTAATGGAATAGAATAAAAATTCAGAAAGAAAAAATAATACCGAATAAAGGTAGCACTATAAATCAATAGAGAAAAGATAAACTAATTTCCAGATAGCATTAGGAAAACTAGCTCAATATATAGAGAAGAGTAAAGTAAGTCATGCGATATACACACATAAATTCTATTTGGAATAACATGTTCAACTTAAAGGGCAAATTTTAAAAGCTAATAATAGAAAATGAAGGAAAACGTAAGAGTGAGCTTAGGGCTAGAAGGACTTCTTAAGAAGGACTTAAAAGCACAAAATACTAAGCTCCCCAAAAATGATGAGTTTATATCAAAATTAAGAATTTCTGCTTGCAAAGGACACCATAAGCAAATTAATGACAGACTAGAGAAGATATTTGCAACATTTAAAGCCTACTAAGGAATTAATATTTAGTAGTAGAAGGAACACCTGCAAATTAACAAGGAAAAAAGCAGGAAACTTCAATGGAAAAATACATAGAGCACATCAAAAAGTTAATTTGCGGTGATTAAGTGGACTTTATTCTTGGAATGCAAGGATTTTTAATTTATGCAAATGAGTAAATGTGATTCACCACATAAACAGGATTAAAAACAAAATCCATATATGATCATCTTAACAGATGCAGAAAATGCATTTAATAAAATCTAACTTCCCTTCATGATAAAAACCCTCAACAAGCTAGGCAGTGAAGAAACATACCTCACAATAAAAAGAACTGTGTACAACAAAACTGCAGCCAAAAACACTAAATGGGCAAAAGATAGAAGCCTTTCCCCTTAAGAACTGGAAAAGGACAAGATGTCCACTCTCACCACTCCTATTCAACATAATACTGAAAGTCCTAACTAGAGCATTCAGGCAAGAGAAAGAAATAAAAAACATCCAAATAAGAAAAGAGGAAGTTAAATTATCTCTCTTCACTGACAATATAATTGTATGCCTAGAAAACTCTAGAGATTCTGCCAAAGGACTCCTAGACCTGATAAACAACTTCAGCAAAGTCTCAGGATACAAAATCCACATACAAAAATCAGTAACATGTCTATACACCAATAACATTTAAGCTGAGAGCGAAGTAAAGATTGCAATCCCATTTACAATAGCCACAAAAAAATAAAATACCTAGGAATACATCTAAGTGAATAAGTGAAAGATCTCTACAAATAGAACTACAAAACACTGCTGAAAGAACTCATAGATGACACAAACAAATGGAAAAGAATTTCATGCTCATGGATTGGAAGAATCAATATTGCTAAAATGGCCATACTTCCCAAAGCAACCTACAGATCGAATGCTATTGCTATCAAATTACCAATGTCATCTTTCACAGCAGTGAAAAAAACTATTCTAAACTTCATATGGTACCAAAAAAAGTGAAAGAAAAATATTAGTAACTCAACAAATAAATGGGCAAAGCAGACAGTTGATTTCAGAGAGAAAGGAAATTAAAAGGCCAATTTTCTAAAAGAAATGAGTCTCAGTCTTGAAGATAATTAGAAATGTAGGTTTTCTTTTAAAAGAATAAGTAGATACTATTTCCACCCAATAATAATGTCAATCAAGTTCTGGTGAAAATGAGAGGAAATAGGGACTTTCTCTTGGAGACAATTTGGTGTGTTTGGTAAAGTTAAAATATGCACACTACTTACAGATATATCCCTATGTATTTGTGTTTCAGGATACGTGAAAAAAGACATTCACTATAGCATGTTTCTAAGAGTGAAGACTAGAAAAATCTAAGCATCCAGCAATAAGGAAATGGACAAATAAAATGTTGCATATTCATGTGATGGACTTCTATAAAACAGCTAAAAGAAATGAATTCTATCTAATCTATATTAAACAGATTTCAAATATATAATACTGTGTAAAAAATCACAAATGATAAGTACAATATGCTATTATGTACATAATTTACAGCATAAGATATACTGTATTCATCTGTAAATATAAATAAGTAAAAGTATTTTTAAAACTCTTTGGCTTCCTCCTTTCCTATTTGAATATCATTTATTTCTTTTTCTTGCCTAATTGCTCTGACTAGAACTTCCAATACTATATTGAAGAGGAGTGGTGAGAAACAGCATCCTTGTCTAGTGCCAGATTTCAAAGGGAATGCTTCTGGGTTTTGCCTATTCAGTATGATATTGGCTGTGGGTTTGTCATAAATAGTTTTTATTATTTTGAGATATATTCCGTCATTACCTAGTTTATTGAGAGTTTTTAGCATAAAGGGCTGTTGAATTTTGTCAAAGGCCTTCTCTGCATCTATTGAGATAATCATGTGGTTTATGTATTTGGTTCTGTGTATGTGGTGAATTACGTTTATAGACTTGCATGTGTTGAACGAGCCTTGCATCCCCGGGATGAAGCCTACTTGACTGTGATGGATAAGCTTTTTGATATGCTGTTGCAATCAGTTTGCCAGTATTTTTATTGAAGATTTTTGAATCTATGTTTATCATGGATATTGGCCTGAAGTTTTCTTTTCTTGTTGAATCTCTGCCAGGTTTTGGTATCAGGATGATTGATGTTAGTCTCATAAAATGATATGGGAAGGATTCCCTCTTTTTGGATTGTTTGGAATAGTTTCAGAAGGAGTGGTATCAGCTCCTCTTTGTATGTCTGGTACAATTCTGCTGTGAACCCATCTGGACCTGGGCTTTTAGGCTATTAATTGCTGCCTCAACTTCAGCCCTTGTTATTGGTCTATTCAGGGTTTCAACTTCTTCCTGGTTTAGGCTTGGGAGGATGCAAGTGTCCAGAAATTTATCAATTTCTTCCAGGTTTACAGGTTTATGTGCATAGAGTTGTTTGTAGTAATCTCTGATGGTGGTTTGTATTTCTGTGGAATCTGTGGTGATATCCCCTTTATCGCTTTTTATCGCATCGATTTGATTATTCTCTCTTTTCTTCTTTATTAATCTGGCTAGTGGTCCATTTTGTTGATCTTTTCAAAAAACCAGTTCCTCGATTTATTGATTTTTTGAAGGGTTTTTTTTGTGTCTCTATCTCCTTCAGTTCTGCTCTGATCTTAGTTATTTCTTGTCTTCTGCTAGCTTTTGAATTTTTTTGATCCTGCTCCTCTAGCTCTTTCATTTTGACGATAGGGTGTCGATTTTAGATCTTTTCTAGCTTCTCATGTGGGCATTTATTGCTATATCTTTTCCTCTAGACACTGCTTTAAATGTGTCCCAGAGATTCTGGTATGTTGTGTCTTTGTTCTCGTTGGTTTTGAAGAACGTCTTTATTTCTGCCTTGATTTCATTGTTTATCCAGTCAACATTCAAGAGCCAGTTGTTCAGTTTCCGTGAAGCTGTGTGGTTCTGAGTTAGTTTCTGAATTCTAAGTTCTAACTTGATCGCACTGTGGTCTGAGAGAGTGTTTGTCATGATTTCTGTTCTTTTGCATTTTCTGAGGAGTGATTTACTTCCGATTATATGGTCAATTTTAGAGTAGGTGTGATGTGGTGCTGAGAAGAATGTATATTTTGTGGATTTGGGGTGGATAGTTTTTATTATCTCTTAACGCAGCTTGTTCCTGTTACTGTGTCTTGACTCCATTGGTGGAGTTGGACTGCAGAATCTAAGCTGAAGCTGGTTGGCTAACTTGAAAAGTACAGGAATGCAGTTACACCAGTGGGAAGGTGGGAAGGGTTAAATCATTGCGATGGGAGGAGTAATTCACAGAGTGGGAAGCAGATATGGGCTCCATCCATGGGTTCTATAGATAAGGACTGGCGGGAAGGTTATTCACCAGGGGCAGGGGAACACAGAGAGTAAGGAAGCTTGGCCCTGAATGCGGGGAACAAAGGACAAGAAAATTTAAGCAAGCTAAACATTTAAAGAAGAATCTCCTACTGTATTTAGCATTTGTGTGGCCCCTGTGTGGTATGACTCTCCCTCTCATCTTAGGAGCAACCAAACCATCTTTTCAATTGTCTCCTTGATCTGTTGACCTTCTCTATACCCAAATTACAGTAAAACCTCCATTTAGAATACAACTACTTATTTTTCTTTACCTATTCCTAAATGAACAACTACTTATTTATTTTGTTGATCAAATTGTTCTAGCTTTGGCCATTAAGGATACCAAGAAATGCCACCCCAAAATATGCCACCTTAGCATAAGGATTATTTTACATAAAAGGCAATTGAGAACCAGGAAATGCAGAGAAAGCTCTTTCCTGCCCCTAACTACTGAAAAATAAAGTATCAATTTTCCCTTTTGTAAAGAAAATTTCTATTTGTAAATGTGACTCTGTACCAGGAAGAGAAGTACTCTGAAAGACAACTCTTGTCAACTGAGAGATTGTTATTTGCATAACAAGGCAACCTCTATTTACCATACCTTTCCTCCCTTTCCCAAAGCCTGCCTTCCTGACCTGGAATCCCCAAGCCCATTTTCCTTTGTTTAGTCTAACAGGGTATATAAGCCTCAATCATCTGGCTGCCTCTTTGAACCACATTTTTTTCTTTGTGAAGTCCTCTATGCAGGTTTGTGATTAAAACTGGTTTTTCTCGTTTGTCTTTTCTCAGTTTGATTTCTAGGACCCACCTAGCGAACCTAGGATGATGTACAAAAAAGATTTTTCTTTCTTTACAGCTATTGAGAGCTGTTTTAGTTTGGCTCCTGTGTCCCTTTGACATGCTTTCAATTCTCTTGTGTTTTGAGGACTTCTTTACTTTCTGACACTATAAGATGCTGTGGCTCATTTTATATACTTCCTGCCTCATGCCTAGAATCAGCCGTTTCTTCAAAGAGCCCAGGTTTCTATTATTGGAGAATACATTGCCACTGTTTTTTGTTAAATAAAGTTTTTATTGGCTGGGTACAGTGGCTCATGCTTGTCATCCCAGCACATTGGGAGGCTGAAGTGGGTGGATCACAAGGTCAGGAGATCGAGACCATCCTGGCTTACATGGTGAAACCCCATCTCTACTAAAAATACAAAAAATTAGCTGGGTGTGCTGGCACGAACCTGTAGTCCCAGCTACTCAGGAGGCTGAGGCAGAAGAATCACTTGAACCTGGGAGGAGGAGGTTGCAGTGAGCCGAGATCGCGTCACTGTACCTCGGCCTGGGTGACAGAGTGAAACTCCGTCTCAAAAAAACAAACAATTTAATTGGAACACAGGAATTCTCATTTATTTTCATGTTGTCTATGGCTGCTTTTGTATTATAATGCTAGAGTTGAGAAGTTATAGGCAACTGTGTGGCCTGCAAACTCTGAAATATTTACTTTCACAGAAAGTGATTATTACGCCTGTTATCCCAGCACTTTGAGAAGCTGAAGTGGGCAGATCACCTGAGGTCAGGAGCTCAAGACCAACCTGGCCAACATGGTAAAACCCTGTCTCTACCAAAAATTAGCTGGGCATGGTGGCACGAGCCTGTAATTCTAGCTGCTTGGGAGGCTGAGGTGGGAGAATCACTTGAACCTGGGAGGCAGAGGTTGTAGTGAGCTGAGATTGCACCATCTCACTTCAGCCTGGGCAACAGAGCAAGACTCTGACTAAAAAAAAAAAAAAAAAATTCGTTGATGGCTTTTCTAGATGAAGATGGTTGTTGTGTCTATTTCTATACGGCTACTGATGTGGTTTGGACCTGTATCCTTGCCCGAACTGCATGTCAAATTGTAATCCCAATGTTGGAAGTGGGGCCTGGTGGGAGATGACTGGATTGTGGGGGCAATTTCTCATGAATGGTTTAGCGCCATCTCCTCGGTACTGTTCTCATGATGGTGAATGAATACGAGATCTGGTTATTTAAAAGCGTATTTCTCTCTTTCTCCTGCTCCCACTTTGCCTTCCACCATGAGTAAAAGCTTTCTGAGGCTTCCCCAGAAGCAGGTGCTGCCATACTTTTTGTACAGCCTGCAGAACTGTGAACCAGTTAAACCTCTTTTCTTATAAATTACCCAGTCTCGGGTGTCTCTTTATAGCAGTGTGAGAATGGACTAATACAGATACAGATAGGTCTCATAGAAGTCCAAGAAAGTGGACCAAAGCGTTCATGGGATCTGATTCTAGGAATTGATGCTACATTTTATTCTATAGCTTTTAGGCTTTTATTGTACATGTCTTCATTTTTTCCTCTCTATCAGGTGGTTCTCACTGCCTGCTTATGTAGACTGCTAAATTATGGGGGAAATTTCTCTCCTAGCTCAGTTGAGAAGGGAGATTTATAATACAATAAAATAAGAATATAATTAGAGCTGACATTGCTACCTAGAATGGTAAAGAGAGTCATGTATACCTCTGGTTACGTAAGCCAGGCACAGGGGTGAGAAAACTAATTGTTTCTCAACACAATTACCCTTTTGCAACTCATCAAATTTATGTCATTTTTGAAACTACCTTTGCAAAGATTATTACAGTGAGAAAATTATGACAGTAAAAGAGATCTGATCTAGCCGGGTGCAGTGGTTCATGCCTGTAATCCCAGCACTTTGGGAGGCTGAGGTGGGCGGATCACGAGGTCAAGAGTTCGAGACTAGCTTGGCCAACATGGTGAAACCCCACCACTAAAAAAAAACAGAGATCTAATCTAACCAACCCCCATCTTGCAGCTAACCTCCAAATTACCCTTAAGCATTCCTGGGCTTGGGCCAGGCTAACTTTGGGAGACATTAATTTGCAGTCTAAATGATAATAGCCCCCCCATATATAAAAATAAAAATTTTTTAAAAAGAAAAAAATGATATTAGCCCTTCCCCATAACTAAATCATCTTTGTAAAGCTAATGAAAGACTATCGGGCTAGGAGGATGAGAGAAGCCAGAATTCTGCTAAAGCATAGACATAAACAATTACCAGCCATTATTCCAGAGGTTACAAGAGTTTCAACTTCCCCAGTGACTCCTGCAGATAACATCACTATTATAGAATCTCAGGTTGGCCTTTTGAGATATCTTTTCAGATTTTTGCATTTCTGACTACTGATAAATTGATGGCTTCACCTGGAATCACCAATGACTCTGTGGTTCTTCTACCCAGAAGCAGACTCAGCACATGGGGACCACTTTCCACATCCCTAGGATTGCATCCACAGTCAGCACACATTCCATTGCCACCAAACTATCCTTGAAAAACCCTAGTCTCCAAATCTTCAGAGAGATTGATTTGAGTAACAACTCCATCTCCCACATAACATGGCTAACCTTGTGTAAATTAAACTTTTTCTCTATTGCAATTCTTCTGTCTTGGTAAATTGGCTCTATCTGGGCAGACAGCAAAATGAACCTATTGGGTTGTTACATTCTCAGGAAGAATATTCTTACATTATAGGTGATTAGACACTGTAGCTAAGAAAAAACTACTCACCTTGGAGAAATGTGCCTTGCATTTTAGATACATTTCTGGGGATGCCAAGTGCATCTAACACTAGGGCTTGTCTTCACCTCCCAGAGTCTGCTGTGTCTAAGCAAAGCACAGTCTCTCAGGTGTCCATGTTTGTAAGTCCTCCCAACCTGCTCCCACCCACAAGAGACAAAGGGGGAATGTTCTCTTCTTATGAGGAGGTTAGGGATTTCTTGAGGGAAAGGGTGGAGATGGGGCACCTGACAAGGGGCTTCCAAGAAAGGCTACATTAACTAGAAAGGGCTTGAAGAATGATGGAGAGAGGGAACATTTATGCTGGAACATTTACCTAGTCAGGAAGGCCCTGGTGTATAGTAAAGAGCAAAGTCAAATAGTTATAGTGTGACCCCTTGGTGTTGAATATCTATATCTATCACTGGGCACGGTGGCTCATGCCTATAATCCCAGCATTTTGGGAGGATGAGGCAGGTGGATCACCTGAAGTCAGAAGTTTGAGACTAGCCTGGCCAACATGGTGAACCCCCATCTCTACGAATAATACAAAAAAATTAGCTGGGTCTGGTGGTACACGTCTGTAATCTCAGCTACTCAGGAGGCTGAGGTGGGAGAATCACTTGAACCCAGGAGGCAGAGGTTGCAGTGAGTCATGATCGTGCCATTGCACTCCAGCCTGAGCAACAAGAGCAAAACTCGGTCTCAAAGGAAAAAAAAATAATATCTATATCTTATTCATGGTACAGTGTGTGTGTGTGTGTGTCCTGTCAGGGAAAACTGAATAGCAAAGATTCCCAGAAAGAAACAGCAAGTGGCCTGGCACAGTGGCTCATGCCTGTAATCCCAACACATTAGAAGATGCAGGTGGAAGGATTAAATGTGCACAGGAGTTCTCTGAGCAACATAGTTAAGACCTCAAGCTCTACAAATAATTTAAAAAACTAGCTGAGCATGATGGTGGTCTGTGTCTGTAGTCCTAGTTACTTGGGAGGCTGAAGTGGATGGATTACTTGAGCCCAGGAGGTCAAGACTGCAGTGAGCCATAATTGCGCCACTGTACTCCAGTTGGAGCAACAGAATGAGACCTTGTCTGAAAAAAAAAAAATCCAAGCTGGGCACGATGACTCACGCCTATATACCTAGCACTTTGGGAGGCCAAGGCAGGTGAATTGCTTGAACTTAGAAGCTTGAGACCAACCTGTGCAACATGGCAAAACCTGTCTCTACTAAAAATGTGAAAAATTGGCTGGGTGTGTCTCAGTAAACCAACAAACCCAAACCAGAAACAGTAAGTTCTCTTCAATTGCTTAGTGGGGTTCCAGCAAAGAGAAGACAGGAGACATATCTGCAGCATCAGAGAACAGTCTGCAGGCTGATGCAGGTGGATCACCTGAGGTCAGGAGTTTGAGACCAGCCCTGGCTAACATGGCAAAACTACATATCTACTAAAAATACAAAAATTAGCTGGGCATGGTGGTACATGTCTGTAATCCCAGCTACTCAGGAGGGTGAGGCAGGAGAATCACTTGGACCCAGGAGGCAGAGGTGGGTCACTTGAAGTCAGGGGTTCCAGATCAGCCTGGCCAATGTGGTGAAATCCCTTCTCTACTAAAAATACAAAGATTGGCTGGGTGTGGTAGCATGTGCCTGTAATCCCAGCTACTCGGGAGGCTGAGGCAGGAGAATATCTTGAACCTGGGAGGCGGAGGTTGCAGTGAGCTGAGATTGCACCACTGCACTCCAGCCTGGTCAATAAGAGCAAAAGTCCATCTAAAAAAAAAACATAGTACACTTTCAGAGAAGCAAGAAAACAAGGAATAGGACTTTACAGGTCTATGATGCCAACTTGGGGGAAGGCAAATAACTGACAGCTAAAGCCTAGTTAAGCTTTTTTTTTTTTTTTTTTTTAAAGATGGAGTCTTGCCCTGTCAACAGGCTGGAGTGCAATGGTGTGATCTTGGCTCACTCCAACCTCCGCCTCCTGGGTTCAAGTGATTCTCGTGCCTCAGCCTCCCAGGTAGCTGGGATTACAGGCATGCATCACCACACCCAGCTAATTTTTGTATTTTTAGTAGAGACAGGGTTTCACCATGTTGGCCAGGATGATCTCGATCTCCTGATCTTGTGATCTGCCCGCCTCGGCCTCCCAAAGTGCTGGGATTACAGGAGTGAACCACTGCACCTGGCCACAGTTAAGCTTGTTGACGTAGATTCCTGTGTTGCCACCTCTAGGCTAACAGTCTCTAAAGCTGTCTTTGGTAGTTGATCTTTGTTATCCCTGGTAGAAAGCAGGGCAGAGTACCTTTCTTTAAAAAAAAAAATAATAAATTATGTCCTGCTTTTAGGCAATAGAAGGAGGGCAGAAAGCTTTCCTGCATTTGCTTCTTTTTCTTTTTTTGAGACAGAGTTTTGCTCTTGTTGCCCAGTGGGCTGGAGTGCAATGGCACAATCTCGGCTCACTGCAACCTCCTCCTCCTGGGTTCAAGTGATTTTCCTGCCTCAGCCTCCCAAGTAGCTGGGATTTCAGGCATGTGCCACCACACTTAGCTAATTTTGTGTTTTTAGTAGAGATGGGGTTTCTCCATGTTGGTTAGGCTGGTCTCGAACTCCCGACCTCAGGTGATTTACCTGCATCGGCTTCCCAAAGTGCTGTAATTGCATGCTTGAGCCACTGTGCCCGGTCTGTATTTGCTTCTTTTTTGCTGTCTCCACCTCAACAACCCTTCATATTTTGCCAAGGAGTATTTTGGTCCCTTACCCTAGGCCAGCATTTGGATGGCCCTGTCCTAGCTCTACCTCTGGCTTAAACAGGAGAGGCCATGGTGATGGGTTTTTGGTGCAGGGAGGGGAGTGGGATGGGAGAGTGTGTGTGTGTAGGATCACATACAATTTGTCTATGTAGAGAGATGGCTATTAGGCATGTAAATTATCTAGTGCACGTCTGCCAGCAGGGTTCCTCTTTCTAGTCCTCATCGTCTCTGCCTTTCACCTTCTTTTTTCTAGTTCCTCTTACCTCAAGTCAATGCTGGTCCCCGTCCGCCCTTAGTCTCAAGACTCCCAGGTATAAACTTTGTGTTTTTTGGCCTAATTAACTGCCTGCTGATACCCCAAGTTCCAGTCAGGTGGACTTTGCTGCCAGCTTCCTTTTTGGTTTTTCACTTTTGCTAATAATATTCCAGCTATCTAAAATATAGTCACTATTATTCTGTGTTCATCCAGATCATTCAAGATTCCATTAAAGTCCCTCAGGTCTAGGAAATCTTTTCCCACTCCAATCTGTACTGTTGTTTTCCCAAACTTTCTAAGTTATCCAATATACTTAAGCATCTCAAAAGTTTTATTGGACTGTGAACTGTTTCTCTTTTTTAAAATTTTGTTTTATTTTATTTTAGATGGAGTTTCTCTCTTGTTGTCCAGGCTGGAGTACAGTGGCGTGATCTCGACTCACTGCAACCTCTCTCTCCTGGGTTCAAGTGATTCTCCTGTCTCAGCCTCCCTAGGAGTTGGGATTAAAGGTGCTTGCTACGATGCCTGGATAATTTTTTGTATTTTTAGTAGAGATGGAGTTTCACCAGTTGGCCAGGCTGGTCTTGAATTCCTGACCTCAGGTGATCCACCCGTCTGGGCCTCCCAAAGTGCTGGGATTACAGGTGTGAGCCACCATACCTAGCCTGTTTCTCTTTTTTAAATGGAAAATAAATATCATAGCAATATTATAAAATATCTTTTTGAAAATTTCAAGTAGACTTCTAAGCTTTTTTTTTTTTTTTTTTTGAGACAGAGTTTCGCTCTGTCACCTAGGCTGGAGTGCAGTGGCATGATCTTGGCTCACTGCAACCTCTGCCTCTCGGGTTCAAGCAATTCTCTGCCTCAGCCTCCTGAGTAGCTAGGATTACAGGCACCTGCCACCATATCCAGCTAATTCTTTTGTATTTTTAGTAGAGTTGGTGTTTCACCACCTTGGCCAGGTTGCTCTTGAACTCTTGACCTTGTGATCCACCAGCCTTGGCCTCCCAAAGTGCTAGGATTACAGGCATGAGCCACTGCACCCAGCCTGCCTTCTAAGCTTTATAACATACACACATAGTTTATGTAGCTACTGGGTGTCCCATATGCATGTCCTTCTAGATTTTGTGATCTGAAAGCAAGGTCCCTTCTCTTCTAGCTCCAAACAGCAACAACCTAAGAGAACAATTAATTTATCTTGGGACACATGCCCACCACAGATTGTCCGTGACTTTGAACAAATGACTGGGTTCAAGGGTATGGGCTACTATGTTTGGCCAAATCTAGGTCACTCTATGTGTTTTAGTCTGTTTTTGCATTGCTATAAAGGAATACTTGAAACTGGGTAATTTATAATGAAAAGAGACTTAGTTAGCTTATGGTTCTGCAGGCTGTACAGGAAGCATAATGCTAGCATCTGCTCAGCTTCTGGGGAGGCCTCAGGAAGCTTCCAATCATGGTGGAAGGCAAAGGGAGAGCAGATATCTTACAGAACAGGAGCAAGAGGTAGGGGGAGCAGTGCTACACATTTTAAAAAACCAGATCTCATGATCACTCACTCACTCACTCACTGTCACAAGAATAGCACTCATTCTGTGCTGGTGCTAAATCGTTCATGAGAAACACCTCCATGATCCAATCACCTCCTACCAGGCCCCATCTCCATTAGATGTTGTGATTGATAGTCCTA
This sequence comes from Cheracebus regulus, assembly GCA_963574635.1. NCBI lineage: Eukaryota > Metazoa > Chordata > Mammalia > Primates > Pitheciidae > Cheracebus > Cheracebus regulus. The sequence goes on from CAUYQU010014910.1 coordinate 22,769, forward strand.
CCAGATTGACAGAAACAGTGGATAAGGATCAACAGGTGGAACTGGCAATAATGGACAGACAGAAACAATACACATCTAAAAATAGAGGTTCTTCTAAGTTTTGGTAGAATGACCCAGTCCCCTCAAATTTGGTCATCCTTTGGTGAATTATAAACAAAAAGTTTTTGAAACTATAAAAATAAGAACTAAACTCTCAGCCTGTGATACCTATCAGAGAGCACTCTGATTTGGATAATATTGATTTTACTTAATTGTATTTTCTTTCATTTGAGTGTCAGAATGAATTTTATAATAACCAGATGGCACAGAAAATGTAAGATGGAATCATTGTTCTTCTTTTAAAGAGTAGTACATTGTTCAGGTGTGGTGGCTCATGCCTGTAATCCCAGCACTTTGGGAGGCTGAGAAAGATGGATTGCTTGAGGCCAGAAGTTCAAAACCAGACTGGCCAACATGATGAAACCCCATCTCTACTAAAAATACAAAAAATTAGCTGGGCATGCTGGCGGGCACCTGTAATCCCAGCTACTGAAGAGACTGAGGCAGGAGAGTCACTTGAATGCAGGAGGCAGAGGTTGCAGTGAGCTGAGATCGTACCATTGCGCTCCAGCCTGGGCAACAGGAGCAAAACTCTGCCTCAAAAAAAAAAAAAGAAAGAAAAAAGAAAGAGAATAAAAAGCAGTACATTGAGTCTTGGAGGGATGCAACAAAACAAGACAAAAAACCAAAAGCCAGTCCTGGGGATCATGGAAGACAGGAGGCGGGACTAGATTGCAGCTTCTACTTGGACGGACAGAGCAGCATGTGAAGGCTTGCATTGTGAACTTTTGCTCCAGAATGACTGCAGGAATAAATCAGGAAAGCTGAGAGAACCCACAGACTCTCTGAAGGAAGCAGATTGCTCCTGCAGGACCTAAGAGACACCCTAAATTCTGTGAGTGCCCAAATTGTGGAAATGGAAAAGGATTATTTGCCCCTAAACACACTCTCCCACTGGGGAACCTGAAGGTCTAGATCATGGGAGAAGACTCTGACCTTACGTGTAGCTGAGTCAATTTAGAGAGCTAAGCGAAATACAGGGTAGAAGAAGCAATGGGAACTCTTGGGTCCCCTAGTAAGCTATTTCTGCCTTGCCTCACAGGGCTCCTTGGCAAGGGTTGTCAGAGAAACTGGGAAAAGGCCACAGGGAGAAGAAAACCTGCTGCTGAACTTTGTAACAATTTGAACGAGAAGTCTCCTGGCCAGAACTCAACCCAGAGTGCAGATGCCACAGGTGGGGGAAGAACAAAAGCCCTACTTGCTGTTGCAGCTGGGAGGTGGGTAGCCTGGGGCAAGTTCTCAGCTCTGCTGGCATACTGCTTGGAAACAGACTCAGTGCTTTTGCGTGAGCACAGTGGGAGTAGCCTTTTGAGTTGCGTGGAAGCTGGGTGAGGCCTGTGACTGCAGGCTTTCCCCAACTTCTCTGACAACCTGCATGACACAGTAGAAGCAGCCATAATCCTCCTAGGATCATAACTTCATTGACCTGGGAACCATCCCCCCATCCCCCACAGCAGCTGCAGCAAGACTCGTCCAAGAAAAGTCTGAATGCAGACACACATAGCCCTGCCCCCACCTAATGGTCCTTCCCTATCCACCCTGGTAGCTGAAGACAAAGACTCATACTCTTGGGAGTTCTACGGCCCTGCCGACCACCTGGTTCCCCCCATAGTACCGCAGCTGATGCTGTCTTGAAAGTGCCACTTCCCAGCAGGATGTCAATCAGCACATAAATAGTGCATTGAACAATCCAAACTAAGGACTCACACAGAGTCCATTTCAACCCTCTGCCACCTCCACTGGAGCAAGTGCTGGTATCCACAGCCGAGAGACCCACAGACAGTTCACATCACAGGACTCTGCAGACAACCTCTAGTACCAGCCCGGAGCCTGGTAGACTTGCTGGTTGGCTAGATCCAGAAGAGAGATAACAATCACTGCAGCTTGGCTCCCAGAAAGCCACATACCTAAGAAAAGGGTGAGAGTACTACATCAACAGAACACCTTGTGGGACAAAAGAATGAACAACAGCCTTGAGCCCTAGACCTTCCCTCTGACAGAGCCTACACAAATGAGAAGGCACCAGAAAACCAACTCTGGTAATATGACAAAACAAGGTTGTTAAACACCCCCCAAATAATCACACTAGCTCACAAGCAATGGATCCAAACCAAGAAGAAATCCTGATTTACCTGAAAAAGAATTCAGAAGGTTATTAAGCTAATCAAGGAGGAACCAGAGAAAGGCAAAGTCCAATTTAAGGAAATTTAAAAAATAATACAAGAAATGAGGGGAGAAATTTTCAACAAAATAGCATAAATTAAAAAAACAGTTTAAACTTCAGGTAACAATGGATGCATTTATAGAAAGGCAAAATGCTCTGGAAAGTCTCAGCAATAGAATTGAACAAGCAGAAGAAAGAACTTCAGAGCTCAAAGACAAGGTTTTCAAATTAACCCAATCCAACAAAGACCCCCCCACACACACAAAAAGAAAATATGAACAAAGCCTCCAAGAAGTCTGAGATTATGTTAAATGACGAAACCTAAGAATAATTATTTTTCTTGAGAAAGAAGAGAAATCTAAAAGTTTGGAAAACATATTTGGGGGAAAAATCAAGGAAAGCTTCCCCAGCCTTGCTGGAAACCTAGACATCCAAATACAAGATGCTCGAAGAATGCCTGGGTAATTTATTGCAAAAAGATAATCGCTTAGGCACATTGTCATCAGGTTATCTCAAGTTAAGATGAAGGAAAGAATCTTAAGAGCTGTGAAGCAAAAGCATCAGGTAACCTATAAAGGAAAACCTATCAGATTAACAGCAAATTTCTCAGCAGAAACCCTACAAATTAGAAGGGATTGGGGCCCTATCTTCAGCTTCCTTAAGCAAAACAATTATCAGCGAAGAATTTCATATCTAGCAAAACTAAGCTTCATAAATGAAGAAAATATACAGCCTTTTTCAGACAAACAAATGCTGAGAGAATTCACCACTACAAAGCCAGCAATATAAGAACTGCTAAGAGGAGCTCTAAATCTTGAAATAAATCCTGGAAACACATTAACAATGAACCTCTTTAAAGCATAAATCTCACAGGACCTATAAAACAAAAATACAATTAAAAAAACTCCCAAAACCAAGTTATTTAGGCAACAAACATCATGATGAATGGAATGGTACCACCCATCTCAATACTAACATTGGATGTAATGCCCTAAGTGCTCCACTTAAACGATACAGCATTACAGAATGGAAAAGAATTCACCAACCAACTATCTGCTACCTTCAAAGAGACTCACCTAACACATAAGGACTCACATAAACTTAAGGTAAAGGGATGGAAAAAGACATTCCATGCAAATGGACATCAAAAGCAAGAAGGAATAACTGCTCTTATACAAAACAAACTTTAAAGCAATAGCAGTTAAAATGGACAAAGAGGAACATTATATAATGACAAAAGGCCTTGTCCAACAGGAAAATATCACAATTCTAAAAATATATGCATCTAACACTGAAGGTCCTAAATTTATAAAACAATTGATAACAGATCTAAGAAGTGAGATAGAGAGCAACACAATAATAGTGGGAGTCTTCAGTACTCCACTGACAGCACTAGACAAGTTATCAAGACAAAATCAACAAAGAAACAATGGATTTAAATCATACCCAGGAACAAATGAACTTAATAGACATTTATAGAACATTCTACCCAACAGCCACAGAATATACATTCTATTCATCAGCACATGAAACTTTCTCCAAGAAAGACCATATGATAGACCATGAGATGAACCTTAATAAATTTAAGAAAATGGAAATTATATCAAGCATTCTCTCAGACCACAGTGAAATAAAACTGGAAATCAACCCCAAAAGGAACCTTCAAACCATGCAAATACATGGTAATTAAATAACCTGCTCCCGAATGAGCATTGGGTAAAAAATAAAATCAAGATGGAAATTAAAAAATTCTTCAAACTGGATGACAATAATGACACAACCTATCAAAACCTCTGGGATACGGAAAAGATGATGCTAGAAGGAAAATTCATCGTCCTAAATGCCTACATCAAAAAGTCGGAAAGAGCCCAAGCAGACAATCTAAGGTCACACCAACTAGATAAGATCACAGCAAACCCAAACCTAGCAGAAGAAAAGAAATAACCAAGATCAGAGCAGAACTAAATGAAATTGAAACAAAAAATAGCAAAAGATAAATGAAACAAAAACCTGGTTCTTTGAAAAGATAAGCAAAATTAATAAACCATTAACAAGATTAACCACTGGGGCATGGTGGCTCACACCTGTAATCCCAGCACTTTGGAAGGCCGAAGTGGGTGGATCATGAGGTCAAGAAATCGAGACTATCCTGGCCAACATGGTGAAACCCCATCTCTCCTAAAAATACAAAAATTAGCTGGGCATGGTAGCACATGCCTGTAGTCCCAGCTACTTGGGAGGCTGAGGCAGGAGAATCACTTGAATCCAGGAGGTGGAGGTTGCAGTGAGCCGAGATTGCACCACTGCACTCAAGCCTGGTAACAGGGCAAGACTCTGTCTCAAAAACAAACAAACAAACAAAAAACCCCAAAAACAAAAAACAACAACAAAAACAAGATTAATCACGAAAAGAAGAGAGAACATCCAGATAAGCTCGATTAGAAATGAAATGGGAGGTATTACAACTGATACCACAGAAATTCAAAAGATCGTTCAAGGATCCTATGAAACCTTTATGTGCATAAACTAGAAAACCTACAGGAGATGGATAAATTCCTGAAAAAATACAACCCTCCTTGCTTAAATCAGGAAGAATTAGATACCCTGAACAGACTGATAACAAGCAGTGAGATTAAAATAGTAATAAAAAAGTTATCAACAAATAAAAGTTCAGGACCAGACAAACTCACAAATGTCTCAAATTCTATGAGACATTCAAAGAAGAATTGGTATCAATCCTACTGACACTATTCCACAAGATAAAGAGGGAGTCCTTCCTAAATCATCCTACGAAGCTGGTATTACCCTACTACCAAAACCAGGAAAGGATATATCCAAAATAGAAAGCTACAGACCAATATCCCTGATGAACGTAGATGCAAAAATCCTTAACAAAATACTAGCTAACCAAATCTAACAACATATCAAAAAGATAATCCACCACGATCAAGTGGGTTTTATACCAGGATGCAGGGGTGTTTTAACATACACAATTCAGTAAATGTGTTGCACCACATAAACAGAATTAAAAACCAAAATCACATGATCATCTCAATAGATGCAGAAAAAGTGTTTGACAAAATCCAGCATCCTTTATGAGTAAAACTCTCGGCAAGATTGGCATACAAGAGACACACCTCAATGTAATAAAAACCATCTATGACAAACCCACAGCTAACATAATATTGAATGGGGAAAAATTGAAATCATTCCCTCTGAGAACTGGAACAAGATGAGGATGCCATTTTCAGCACATCTCTTCAACACAGTACTGGGAATCCTAGCCAGAGCAATCAGATAAGACAAAGAAATAAAGGGCATCCAAATCAGTAAAAAGAAAGTCAAACTGTAGCTATTTGCTGATGATATGATTGTTTACCTAGAAAACCCTAAAGACTCCTCTAGAAAGCTCCTAGAACTGATCAATGAATTCAGCCAAATTTCTAGATACAAGATTAATGCACACAAATCTGTAGCTCTCCTATATGCCAACAGCCACCAAGCTGAGAATCACATCAAGAACTCAACACCTTTTACAGTAGCTGCAAAACAAAACAAAACAAAAACTTAGGAATATACCTAACCACGGAGGTGAAAAACCTTTACAAGGAAAACTATAAAACACTGCTGAAAGAAATCACAGATGACACAAGCAAATGAAAGCACATCCCATGCTAAGGGATAGGTAGAATCAATATTGTGAAAATGACCATACTGCCAAAAGCAATCTACAAATTCAATGCAATGCCCATCAAAATGCCACCATCATTCTTCATAGAACTAGAAAAACATTCTAAAATTCGTATAGAATCAAAAAAGAGCTACATAGCCAAAGCAAGACTAAGCAAAAAGAACAAATCTGTGCCGGGCGCGGTGGCTCACGCCTGTAATCCTAGCACTTTGGGAGGCCGAGGTGGGTGGATCACCTGAAGTCAGGAGTTCAAGACCAGCCCAGCCATCAGGGTGAAACCTCATCTTAAAAAACAAACAAAAAGAAAAAAAAAAAGAACAAATCTGGAGGCTTCACATTACCTGATTTCAAACTATAGTATAAGGCCATAGTCACCAAAACAGTGTGGTACTGGTATAAAAATAGGCACCCAGACCAATAGAACAGAATAAAGGACCCAGAAATAAACTCAAATACTTACAGCCAATGGACAAAGCAAACAAAAACATGAAGTGGAGATAAGACACTCTATTCAACAAATGGTACTGGGATAATCAGCAAGCCACATGTAGGAGAATGAAACTGGATCCTCCTCTCTCACCTTATATACAAATCAACTCAAAATGGACCAGGGACTTAAATCTAAGACCTAAAACTACAAAAATTTTGGAAGATAACATTGGAGAAGCTCTTTTAGACATTGACTTAGAAAAGGATGCCATGACCAAGGACCCAGAAGCAAATGCAACAAAAACAAAAATAAATAGATGGGACTTAATTAAACTAAAGAGGTTTTGCATGGCAAAAGGAACAGCAGAGTAAACAGACAACCCACAGAGTGGGAGAAAATCTTCACAATCTATGTATCATCCATAATCTACAATGAACCCAAATTAGCAAGAAAAAAAAATCCCATCAAAAGGTGAGATAAGACTATTAATAGACAATTCGGAAATGAAGATCTACAAATGGCCAACAAAGATATGAAAAAATGCTCAGCATCACTAATAATCAGGGAAATGTAAATCAAACAATGTGATACCACCTTACTTTTGCAAGAATGACCATAATAAAAAAATAATAGATGTTGGCGTGTATCCAGTGAACAGGGAACACTTCTACACTGCTGTGGGAATGTAAACTAGTACAAGCACTATGGAAAACAGTGTGGAGATTTCTTACAGAACTAAAAGGAGAATTGCCATTTGATCCGGCAATCCCACTACTGGCTATTTACCCAGAGGAAAAGAAGTCATTATACAAAGGAGATACTTGCACACATGTTTACAGCAGCACAATATGCAATTGCAAAAATGTGCAACCAACCAAATGCCCATCAATCAACAAGCTGCAAAATAAACTGTCATGTATATATACGAGATGGAATACTACTCAGCCAAAAAAGGAATGAATTAATGGCATTCGCAGCGAGTGACCTGGATGAGATTGGAGACTATTATTCTAATTGAAGCAACTCAGGAATGAAAAACCAAACATCGTATGTTCTTATTAATAAGCGGGAGCTAAGCTATGTGGATGCAAAGCATAAGAATGACACAATGGACTTTGGGAACTCAGGGAGAAACAGTGGGGAGGGGATGAGGGGTAAAAGACTACAAACTGTGTGCGGTGTATACTGCTCGGGTAATGGGTGTACCAAAATATCACAAATCACCACTAAAGAACTTACTCATGTACCAAACCCGACCTGTTCCCCAATAACCTATGAAATAAAAAGCAAAAAAGCCAATCCTGTCTAATAACATTTGTAAACCCATGGCTTGGGGAAATTAAATACTTTTCAGCCTTGTATCTTATACTCTCCACAAGGGAGGCTTCTAAAGATCAAAATTTCAGAATATATTTAAATTGCAAAATGACTTTAGGGTATGCAGTTGCTATGGTCTAAATGTTTACTCCCTAAATTATATGTTGAAATTCACCAATGTGAAGATACTAGGAAGTGGGAGGCCGTTGTGAGGTGATTAGGTCATGAGGGTAGATGCCTCATGAATGGGATTGGAGTCTTTATAAAAGAGCCCCCAAAGCCAGGCACAGTGGCTCATACCTGTAATCCCAGCACTTTGAGAGGCCAGGAATTCAAGACCAGCCTTGGCAACATGGTGAAACCCCATCTCTTCTAAAAATACAAAAATTAGCCAGGCGTGGTGGCACATACCTGTAATCCCAGTTACTTGGGGGAAAGAGGGAGGAGGATCACCTGAGTCCCAGATCATGCTGCTGTAATCTAGCCTGGGTGTCAGAGTAAAATGCTGTCTCAAAAAAAAAAAAAAAAAAAAAAGAGAAAAAGAGCTCCTGGAGATCTGCCTTGTGCCTTCCACCAGGTGAAGACACAGAGAGAAGGTGTCATGTGGGGCAGGAAGCTGCCCTCACCAGACATGGAATCTGCTGGCATCTTGCTCATGGACTTCAGAGCTATGAGAAATAAATTTCTGTTGTTTATAAGCTACCCAGTCTATGGTATTTTGTTATGGCAGCTCTAGAGTAAGAAAGCAGTTTTATTTGTTTTCTTTTACCAGTGTTTTCAATGAAAAGTCTTTACATCTTTTCAGGAATAAGGCAGAAAGAATGTTGTTTAAATGAAATGAATACACCCACATAAGAAGAAATAAAAATTCTGCTTCCAAATCCCATCAGTTTTAGATCTCCACTCATGTCTGTTTCTAAAGATGCCCAGTCTCATATTGTATAATTGCTGTGAATGGATAGTTTTGAGTTATTACTGCCCATATGAGAGGGAGGTGAAGCAGAACATTCTCCCTTACTTTCTTTTGCCAGCAAGTTCCTGACTTATAATACAATCTTTAAAAAGTGTTGTTTTCTGGCAGGGCCCAGTGGTTCACACCTGTAATCCCAGCACGTTGGGAGGCGGAGGTAGGTGGATCATGAGGTCAAGAAATCGAGACCATCCTGGCCAACATGATAAAACCCCGTCTCTACTAAAATTAGCTGGGCATGGTGGCATGCACCTGTAGTCCCAGCTACTTGGGAGGAGGCAGGAGAATTGCTTGAACCTGGGAGGCAGAGGTTGCAGTGAGCCAAGATTGTGCCATTGCACTCCAGCCTGGCGCCTGGCGACAAACTGAGACTCGATCTCAAAAAAAAAAAAAAAAAAAAAGTGTTGTCTTCTGAGTCCTGTATCTAGCTTTGGTGTTTCCTGGCAATGTATTCTTTGAAAACAAGCTTTAATTGATGGTATTCTCATTTAGTTCAAAAATTTAAAAATGTTAGCATTGAGTGAAAATTTTCACTTTCAGTTTTTTCACTGTCTTTTTTTTTTTTTTTTTTTTTTTTTGAGATGGAATTTTGCTCTTGTTGCCCAGGCTGGAGTGCAATGGCACGATCTAGGCTCACCACAACCTCTGCTTCCTAGGTTCAAGCAATTCTGCTGCCTCCGCCTCCTGAGTAGCTGGGATTACAGGCATGAGCCACCACGGCTAGCTAATTTATGTATTTTTAGTAGAGACATGGTTTCTCCATATTTGCCAGGCTGGGCTCGAACTCCTGACCTTGTGATCCGCCTGCCTCAGCCTCCCAAAGTGCTGGCATGAGCCACCTCGTCTGGCCTCACTGTCTTTTTAATTCTCACCACCCTATACCTAACAGGAACCACTTTTACCAAGTGTATATTGCTCTTATAGCTTTTAAGATAAAAGTGAACAAATATGAATTATATTTATTTTTTACCCTGCTTAAAACAACAGGTAGTATTGTACTAAACCTTTCTTTTTTCTTGTTTTGAGACAGAATCTCTCTCTGTCTCCCAGGCTGGAGTGCAGTGGCATGATCTCGGCTCACTGCAACCTCCGTCTCCCGGGTTCCAGGGATTCTCCTGCTTTAGCCTCCTGAGTAGCTGGGATTGCAGGTGCCGGCTACTACGCCTGGCTAATTTTTGTATTTTTAGTAGAGATGGGGTTTCACCATGTTGGTCAGGCTTGTCTCAAACGCCTGACCTCGTGATCTGCCCACCTCGGCCGTCCAAAGTGCTGGAATTACAGGCATGACCCACTGTGCCTGGCCAAGTTCACAAATGTGAGCCACTAGGGGGCACCCAGGCTAAAGCTTTCTTTTTTCACTAAGCCTTGTATCTTAAAGGTCTTTCATGTTGGTAAACGGAGATTTTCCCCATTTTTTTTTTACAGTTGTATAGTTTTCCATCAAGTGGATATACCATATTTACTTAACTAGTTCTCTAAATTTACATTTGGATTGGTTTCAGTCTCTTACTCTCCCAAATAGTACTTCAATATTTAATTTGATACATAAGTCATTTTGTTTTTTTGAGATGGAGTTTTGCTCTTGTTGCCCAGGCTGAAGTGTAGTGGCTCAATATCAGCTCACTGCAACCTCTGCCTCCTGAGTTCAAGCGATTCTCCCACCTCAGCCTCCTGGGTAGCTGGGATTACAGGTGCACGCCACCATGCCTGGGTAAAATTTTTGTATTTTTAGTAGAGACTGGGTTTCACCATGTTGATGAGGCTGGTCTCTAACTCCTGACCTTGTGATCTGCCCGCCTTGGTCTCCCAAAGTGCTGGGATTACAGGTGTGAGCCACCGCACCTGGCCAAATAATTTGTTTCATATATATTCAAATACGTCAGTATAATACACCCCAGAAATGGGATTCTTAGGTTTAATAATTAACGAATTTGTCATTCTTGTGGTCTGTGTGTGTTTTTAAATGCAGTACTACTCTTCTTATCTTGGTGAACTCTTTCTTCCTCATTCTCCAATACTCACTTTAAACCTTAGCTACGTGTGGAAAACTTTCTTGATTTCTTTGTGAGACTTGCTCCCACTTCTCTTCTTTCATTGCTCCATATGTGTAGCTCCATGATAGTTCTTAGCCCTTTGTACTGAGATTACTTGTTGGTATGGCAGTCTCTTCTACTGGTTTGTGGTGTTGAAAAGCTGAGATGCTGTCTGCTGTAGTTTTTGAAACCCCAGGACCATGGACAGTGCTCAGTATATTGTAGATGCTCAATATGGATGGCTGGATGGATACATGGATAGATGATAGATTAATAAATGAAGATAGCCAATGACATTACTAGGATTGGAGTAAATTCCAAAAATTATTTTCCTATGGAGAACCTGGGGCAGTTGTCAATGTTAAATATCAGAGTGTGTTGTTATGCGTTAGTATTTGGCCTGGCTGGGTGAGTTGACTAAGAGGTATTGGATCACTAGCAGGACACACTGAGCTCAGATAAGTACTTGATAAGGTTCATGTTGGAAGCAAACACCAGAAATTAATCTTCCATCACCTAAGTAAAAGTTTGATTGTGGAAACTTACAATAGAAGACTTGAACAGCCAATTCTTAGGAAGAATGGTAACAAGGCCAGTGCTTCTGAAACAGGAAGAGCTTGTGGGCCTCTTTTCTGAGCATTTCTGGAGGCAATTATGTCTTATTTCCTCTCTCTGATTAGGTTCTCAAAATTCTCAGGAAAGAGTCAGGTCAGCAGCTCCTTCCCTTGGCTCATATAGGCATAGCTAAAGGACAGAAGGGGTTAACACAGGCAAGACCTCTCAGGATATCATTATGTGCTGGGCAACCATTACAATTTTTAACTATTAGAGGTGCCAAGGTGACAAGCAGGTGGGCTTCCTATCAGGTATGTGTGGTAGAGTGACAAAGAAGCCAGGGAAAAGTAGAAATCAGGTTAATGGGGCAGGGACTCAGATAGGAGAGCAAGCAGTCCAGTCACCAAGAGGTTGGCAATAGATTGGGATTAGACTGGCAGCCAAATGTGGAATTGGAGTCAACTGAGCACATCTGGCCCTAGGTCAAGACTGGCTCTGGGAACTAGAAGAAGGAGAAGAAAGGGAAGAGAAATGTTTGTGGGTAGCTCCTATGGGCTTCTTGGCTGAGGTTGAAATGCATGTATGTAAGGCAAGGATCTGAGAGGCCTAGCAAAAGCAATTGAAGGACCGAAAGAAGTAGATACGTTCAAATGATAGCTGGAGATTTTAACCACTCTTTCAATAATTGATAGAACAAAAAGATGAATTATCATGTATATGGAAGTTTTGAGCAATACTCTTAGGTCAATTTGGCCTAATTGACATTTAAAGAACACTAACCTAAGAACTGCAGAATGTACATTCTTTTCAAGTCATGTGGAATGTTTAGCAAGGTAAACTGTAGGCTGAGCCATAAAATATGACTCAAATTTCAAAAGATGGAAGTAATGCAGAGTATGTTCTCTGACCACTGAAAAATAAAACTAGAAATGATTTACCATGGACATCTTAAAATAAAGCCCAAGCTGGACATGCTGGCTCATGCCTGTAATCTCAGTGCTAGGCAGGATAGCTTGAGTTAAGGAGTTTGAGACCAACCTGGGCAACATTGTGAGATCTTGTCTCTACAAAAAAATTAAAAATTATCCAGGCATGGTGGCGTGTGCCTGTAGTCCTAGCTACTTGGAAAGTTGGGGTGGAGGGCTCACTTGAGCTCAGGAGTTCAAGATTATAGTAAGCCATGATGGTGCTACTACGCTCCACGCTGGGTAACAGAGCAAGACCCTGTCTCTAGTAAAAAGACAAACAAAAAAATAAAGCCCAAATATTTTGGATATTAAATGACATACTTCTAAATAACTTACAGTTCAAAAAATAAATTCCTTTTTTTTTTTTTTTAGACAGAGTCTCATTCTGTCACCCAGGCTGGAGTGCAGTGGCGCAATCTCAGCTCAGTGCAGCCTCAGGCTCCTGGATTCCAGCAATTCTCCTGACAGCCTCCCAGGCATGTGCTACTACGCTCGGCTAATTTTTGTATTTTTGGTAGAGACGGGGTTTCACCATGTTGGCCAGGCTGGTCTTGAACTCCTGATCTCAGGTGATCTGCCCGCCTCAGCCTCCCAAAGTGCTACGATTACAGGTGTGAGCCACCGCAGCCAGCCAAGAAATTTTGAAGTTTTTTTGTTGTTGTATTTGTAGTCTTGCTCTGTCACCCAGGCTGGAGTGCAGTGGCATAATCTCATCTCACTGCAACCTCCACTTCCCAGGTTCAAGCAATTCTTTTGCTTCAGCCTCCCAAGTAGCTGGGACTACAGGCATGCACCACCATACCTGGCTAATTTTCATATTTTCAGAAGAGACAGGGTTTCACCACATTGGCCAGGCTGGTCTTGAACTCCTGACCTCAGGTAATTTACTTGCCTCAGCCTCCCAAAGTGCTGAGATTACAGACGTGAGCCACCATGCCTGGCCAATTTTGAAGTATTTAAAACTGAATCATAATGAAAACACAATATATCAAAATTTGTGGGATGTTGCTAGTGCAGCACTGAGGGGGAAATTTATAGTCTAAAATGATTGATTATATTAGAAAATAAGGCTTTGAATTAATGCTCTGAGTTTCCACCTTAAGAAGCTAGAAAAAAAAAAAACAAAAATTAAGTAGAAGAACCAGTAAGAATGGAAATAAGATAAATAACAGAAAAGATAAATAACAAACTATTAAAGCAAAAAGTTAATTCATTGAAAAGGTTAATAAAATTGAAGGAAAATGATAAAGAAAAAACAGAAAAGACAAAATTATCAGGAGTCAAAAAGGGGACATCATAAGAAATCCTATAGATAGAAGGGTAATAAGGGAATATTATGATGAACTTTATGCTAATAAATTTGACAACTTAGAGAAAATATACCAAATTCTTAGAAAAACCTATTTAACCAAAACGTATACAAAAATAGATAGAAAATATGTATAACTCTATAACTGTTAAATAAATTGAATTTGTAATTTTATAAAACCTCAAGTTGAGCACAGTCATACCTGTAGTCTTAGCTACTTGGGAGGCTGAGGTGGGAGGATCACTTGATCCTGGGAGGTTGAGGCTGCAGTGAGCCATGATTGTACCACTGCACTCTAGCTTGGGTTACAGAGTGAGACCTTGTCTCAAATAAAACAGAACAAAACAAAACAAAACAAAAATCAATCAATATAATTCATCACATAACAGAATAAAGGGAAAATATTATAACTCCATAGATACAGAAAAAGAATTTCACAAAATCCATCAACCATTTTTGAAAATTTTCAGCAAACTATGAAAAAAAGAGAATTTTCTTTTTTCTTTATTTATTCTTGAGAGAGGGTCTCACTCTGTTGCCCAGGCTGGAGTGCAGTGGGATAATCTCTGCTCACTGCAGCTTCCACCTCCTGGGCTCAAGCCATCCTCCCACCTCAGCCTCCTGAGTAGCTGGGACTATATGTTTGTGCCACTATGCCCGGATAATTTTTTGTATTTTTTTTGTACAGTTGTGGTCTTGTCATGTTGCTCAAGCTAGTCTCGAACTCCTGGACTCAAGCCATCCACCTGCTTGGACGTCCTAAAATTCTGGGATTCCAGGTGTGAGCCACCATACCCAGTGGAGAATTTTCTCAATCTGATAAAGAACATCCACAAAAGCTATAGCTCATTTTACATTTGATGATAAAAGACTGAATGCTTTATCCCATGACTGTGAACAAGGTGAGGATGTTCACTTCTATCACTTTTAGGCAGCATTGTGTTGGAGGTCCTTGCCTGTTTAATACAGCAAGAAAAAGGAACAAAAGTTTACAAATTGAAACAGAAGAGAAAATGTTATAAACAATGTGATTGCCTGCATAGTAATTCCTAAGGATAGTAATTCCTAAGGAATCTATTTAAAAACTACTAAAAATAATAAGTAAATTAGCCAGGTTGCAGGACAAAAGATAAATAATAAACAGCATTTCTATATTATAGCAAAAAACAATTGGAAGTTAAAAAATCAAAATACCACCAAAAACATGACCTCTTAGGGATGCATTTAATGAAATAAGTGTAAGAGCTATATACTGAAACCTAAAACACATTGTTGAGAGAAAGTAAAGACTTAGGAGATGTATATACATTCAGGGATTGGCAGACACGGTGTTCTTAAAATGTTAATTATGCCCCCACTCTTCAAATTATCTATAGATTGATTGCAATTCTAATTAAAATCCCAGCAGCTTGTATGTAGACAATGACCAGCTGATTCTCAAATATATGTAGAAATGCAAAGGACCTAGAATAGCCAAAATAATATTGAAAAGGGCAAAATGAGAGGATTTATATTTCATGATTTTAAGGCTTATCAGTTACAATATTAAGATAGTATAATATTTGTATAATGATAGCAATTGAATAGAATACCAAGGTCAGAACTAGACCCACCTATATATAAACAATTGATTTTCAAGGTTCAATGCAGCACAGTCTTAAGGCGTGCTGGATTAACATGAGAATACATACATATAAATATATAAAACTTGACCTTTACCTCATGCCATTTACAACAATTAACTTGAAATGTGTCACAGATGTAAAAATACGAGCTAAAACTATAAAATTTCCAGATGAAAGTCAAGGAGAAACTCTTTGTGATGTTAGGTTAGGCAGTTTTGTTAGGACACAAAAACATTAGCCACACACACAAAAAAATGCATAAATTGAACTTCATCAAAATTAAAAACTATTCCAAAGATACTCTGAGAACACTAATGACAAACCACACAGAGAAAATATTTAAAAATTTATATCTTATGAAGGACTTGTATCTAGAATATAAAAAATCTCTTGTAATTAAATAAGTAATGTAGTTAAAAATGGACAAAACAGTATAGACTTCCCATAAAAGAATATTTTAAAACTGGCAAATAAGCCTGTGACAAGATACTCAGCATCATTATTCATTGGGGAAATGCAAATAAAACCAGAATAATGTAACATTACAAAGCACTGGAATGATAAAATTAAATGAGTGATGATACTAATTTTTGGAAAGAATATAAAGCAACTAGTACTCTGAATAGTAGTTGGATTTTTAAAGTTAAAATACATTTTATATATGTGCCAGCAATCTCACTACTAGATATTTACCCAAAAGAAATGAAAACATTTATCTATTCAAAACCCTGTACTAAGATGTTCATAGTAGCTTTATTGACAACATCCAAAAACTAGAAATAATCCAGATGGATTATGGGATTACAGGTGTGAGCCATCACGCCCAGGCCTAAATTATGTCTTAATGCCTGAAAGAACCCTTATACTCAGGGGAGAACAAGAAGGGCAGTTGTTCATTAAAGGTCTTCAAATAAAACAACCAATGAGCTAAAAGCATGAACCAGCAATTAACGAGAACACGTGGGATTTGGTTTCTTTAGCTAGCTTGACGCAAACTAATTCCCAGTGGAAATCTCAGAGCTCAGCTGTTTCCAATGTCCAAGCTAAATATACTGATACCAACTTCAAGGAGAAGGTAGGGTGATAAAAAGAAAAACAAGTGATATATCAAGAGGTATTATTTTCTCTAGTCCCAGAGGCCAATTGGTTCAGAAAGGCAGTTTTGTGGCCTGAATAAGTCATTTTAACTACTCTGAGTTGGTCTTTCTCTCCACCTCTTCTCTTCCTTAATTCTCTTAAAGTGGTGTGCCATTGTGAGGTTTGAATAAAAAAGCCTGCAGGACTCCTACCACCATGCCCTTCTCCACGTAGTTCAGTGAACAGTTAGTATTATATCTAACATGGTGCTAAATACATTAAACATCAAATATTATATGTAAAGGATGTGTGAATATTTTCTGTGGACCTCTACAAGGGTGAATTGTCGACATTACAGGATTAGCCATGCACAATGGTTCATGCCTGTAATCCCAGCACTTTGGGAGGCTGAGGCAGTGGATCACTTGAGCCCAGGAGTTTGAGACCAGCCTGGGCAACACAGTGAAACCCTGTCTCTACAAAAAATACAAACATTAGCCAGGCAGGGTGGCATGCGCCTGTAGTCCCAGCTACTTGGGAAGCTGAGGTGGGAAGATCGCTTGAGCCCAGGAGGTTGAGGCTGCAGTAAGTTGTGATTGCAGGGTTGAACTTTAGCCTGGGTGACAGAGTGAGTCCGCGTCTCAAAGCAAAAATCAAACCAAACCAAAACAAAAAAGTTACAGGATTAATTCCCAGAAAGTGAAGAAACAGTAAGCATAACGGAGATGCACTTGCTTTTGTCAGGGGAAGTAGAGACGAGAGATCCCCAGTGAGGGTGGCATGCTGGGGTTATTCTAAAAATTCTATCAGTTTTTCTCCTCAGGAGGCTTTCCCCCAAGAACACTATTACTTGAGCTCCCTTGCTAGCTGGCTACCAGTTGGGTTTGGCCAGTGTGCGGCACTGGCAGAAATTGACTGAGCGAATGAAGGGAATTCTGGGCATTCCTTCCCTGCACTGGCCTTGTGTCTTTAGCAGTGTTTGCATCCTTCCAGGACTACAGGCAACTCCTTCCCATCTCAGCCCTCACTGGGCCCTGGTATTACTCTTTCCTCCCCTTACCCTTTTATGTGTGGGTGGTAATGGCTTCCCACTGCTATGACTCTGCATGTGACAACCATCCCTTCTGTATGCCATCAACTCTGTGCACACTTCTATAAGCAGGGCCTTCATTAGAGTCTCTTTGTTTGAAGCATTTGGGGGCAAATGTAGTTTCTGCTAGGACCTTGACTGATCAGGGGTCTCCAAAACACTCTCAAGTGCACCCATGAGAGAATGATATAGCTTTAATTATCTGGCACGTCCAGAGAGTGCCAACTACTTACCCACAATAATGCAAGTAATAATTTTCCTGCTCCCTAGTAATTTTCCTGAAAGCATTAGAAACACAGCTAGCAAGACGGAGGTGGAATAATAAAAGCCCTAAGTGGTATAGAGAAGCTGGTAACATCTGGCAATAAGCCAGAGCTGGGAGGATAGGAGGAGAGAACCCAGCTTCACATGAAGTTCAAAGTTTTAACTATTACATGTGACTGCTATGTTAAAAATTAACCAGAGGACCTTGCATTACCTGTGGATAATTAGAAAAGCCATAGGGCCTGCTATAATGCTTACCCAGAGGGCAGAGGAAGAACAAGCCCCAATGAGGACGTTTAAAAGAAGCAAATAAATTTGCTTTATTACATACCAGAGGCATGCTATTCAATATAATGCTTACATAGTTTCAGTGTATGAGTAATTATTAATGGCTCTGGAAAGACTTAATTGCACAGCAAAGGTCTTGGAAGTGGGTCTTAATTGCATGGCTACTTAGCTCTAGCCTTGTTACTAAATCATCAACCTTGTCATATTGGGATGGCAATGAACTTGTTTATTTCCTTATCATTTGATGACCAGAGGGTGTTTTCTTCCTATATTTTTTGCCCTAGCATGTTTTTTTATTTTGTTTTTGTTTTTGTTTTTTTTTGAGATGAAGCCTCACTGTGTTACCCACGCTGGAGTGCAGTGGCATAGTCCCAGCTCACTGTAACCTCCACCTTCTGGATTCAAGCGAATCTCCTATCTCCCTGGTAAGCTGGGACTACAGGCCTGCACCACCATGCCCGATGAATTTTTGTATTTTTATAGAAATGGGGCTTTGCTATGTTGGCCAGGCAGGTCTCGAACTCCTGACCTCAAGTGATCCATCTGCTTCAGCCTCCCTAAATGTGCCCTAGCATAATTTTTATTATATACCTGCAGATGTATAATATTTTTATTCCTATATGGCAACCACATGACATGATACCACATGACATGGTACAACATGACAAATGACCAAAATATCCCACTTTATTAGTTTATTGGTCTGTGCTCTTGGATTAGATAGAGCACATGAGTATTGTTGCCACTGTTGATTACATGCAGAAGTCAGTGGTGGATTTATAGGAGGGCAGTGGGTCAGAGAAGCACTACCTAGGAAACAACTGCTTTTCACCCCAATCCAAATTCTGATGGTGACTGTATTTTTTTTTTTTTGGAGACAGAGGCTTGCTTTGCCATCCAGGCTGGAGTGCAGTGGCACAATCTTGGCTCACTGCAACCTCTGCCTCCTGGGTTCAAGCGATTCCCCTGCCTCAGGCTCCCCCGTAGCTGGGATTACAGGCACGTGCCACCTTGCCTGGCTAATTTTTAGTATTTTAGTAGAGACGAGGTTTCACCATGTTGGCCAGGATGGTCTCGATCTCCTGACCTCGCGATCTGTCTGGCTTTGCCTCCCAAAGTGCTGGGATTACAGGCGTGAGCCACTGCACCCGGCAGATAGTGGCTGTATTTTGTGAGCACCACTTTCCGGGAGATAATGCTTAGCTTTTTAGGTTCTGAAATTCAGTTGTTAGGTCATCCAGAGGTGTTGTGTTGCTGATCAATATATCTTGTCCTATCTGTAAAACCTATGTAGGAAGACCGAATCTAATAGGAAGCTTTCTTGGTGAGCATAGAATTAACAAGGAGAATCAACTGGATTACTTTGATGGTTAATATCATCCAGGTATGATAAATAATAGGAATCTGGCTGTGTCAGGGTGTGTCCATGGGCCAGCGATTCACTGCCCTGACTCATGCTAGAGGCACACAGTCAATGTCTGTGTCTTTAACTCTCTTTCATGCTTCATTTACAAACCCAACTGCAACCTGATAGACACTTGCTATCAGGTGTAATAACTCTACAGAAACTTCAAGTTATGGTTACACTTTACTGGCCTGGGAATCGTACCATCCATCTCTTTACCATAACTTTGCCTATCTCTGATACAGTTATTTCTTTGCTTACATTATAATCTAGTTATCTGGGGCAGTTTTGTTTTCTTTATCACCAACTTCTTAGGGAATCCTCATTTTTGGCCATGTGTACCACCCACGGCTATCAGATGGGAAGGCAGGATCTCCAGGACTCATCGTGCTGACTGCAATACTTCTTAATTTCAGGCTTCAAAGCAGAGGGACAGTTGGTTTATCTCTCTGCAGCTGTATTTTCTAATTTTTTTTCTTTCCTCTGGATCTCTTATCAAAAGCAATTGCTTTTTCTTTTTTCCTTTTTCAGAGACAATGTCTCATTCTGTCACTCAGGCTAGAGTATAGTGACATGATCATTCAGTGCAGCCTAGAACTTGCAGGCTCAAGTGATCCTCTCACCTCAGCCTGCTGAATGCCTAGGACTACAAGTACATACCACTATGCCTGCTTAATTTTTAAATTTTTTTGTAGAGACAGGGTCTTGCTATATTGCCCAGGCTGGTCTTGAACTCCTGGGCTCAAGCAATCTTCCCACCTTGGCAGCCAAAGTGTTGGGATTATAGGCATGAGCCACTGCACCTAACTGGTTATTGCTTTTTAATGTTCACATCTTGGATCTAAATAGCTTCACTTCTAAAACCTAAAGCTCAAAAGATTCACACTGTGATTACAAATTCCCACACTTTGAGTTATCGTTCCTTTTTTCCCTATAATTCCAACCCTCAATTTCAGAGGAACTTTGAAATACCCTGATCCCTCTTCCACCTCCTGATCATATTTCCTTCCTTATATAATCCATAGCTGGATGGACTAGCACTTCAACCACTCTCTCTTGCTGGTTTCTTATAATTCTGTATCTGCCCTGCACATCCATGGGGCCAAACCAATATTGACCTTTCTCACTTCCCCATGGGCAGCAGAGTACTGTTAAAGGAAAAACAACCATTAAGCAAATTGCAATCACTTCAAATTTATAATCTTCCATTTAACTGTACTCATCTTTCAATACTTCCTTTATCTGATCATGGTCAGCTCCCCTCCTACTTAGCAGAAAATTTCACTATTTCTCAAGGCCTCTAGCTCACCCCCAACTCTGCCTCCCTCAGTTGATAATCTTGCTATTTATTTCCTAGATAAAATAGAGGCCATCCATAGACACTCATTTCCCACCACCACTTCCCAGATTAAAAACATTTCCTGCCACACGCATTCTAGCTGCTTTGCTCCTCTCTTAAAGGAGCCATTCTAAGGCTAACCCCTCTACCTGGGCTCTGATTAGGTTGTTGCTTTTTAATGATCTCCCCTCCCCTCCCCTCCCCTCTCTCTCCCCCTCCCCGCCCCCCCCCACCCCTGCTCCAGACTCTTGCTCTGTCACTGAGGCTGGAGTGCAGTGGCATGATTTCAGCTCACTGCAACCTCTGCCTCCCAGGTTCAAGCAATTCTCTACCTTAGCCTCCCAAGTAGCTGGGATTACAGGTGCCCACCACGACACCAGGCTAATTTTTTGATATTTTTAGTAGAGACGGGGTTTCACCATGTTCTCCAGGCTAGTCTCAAACTCCTGATCTCAGCTGATCTACCTGCCTCATCCTCCCAAAGTGCTGGGATTACAGGTGTGAGCCAACGTGCCCGGCCAAATCATTTCCTTTCTTTCTAGCCATGGCAACCTTTCCCTGCTAGCTCCTTCTTCACAGCCTAACAACATACTTAAGTCTCTTTTAACTTAAAAAAATCCAAAGCCTCTTTTTCATTCTTCATTTTCCTCTCCATATGAACCCCTTTAACCTTCCATTCACAGTTAAACACCTTAGTAGTCTATATTCATTACTGCTTGGTCTTCATGTTCTGTTCATTCTCCAACTTACCACTTGTATTAGTCCATTATCACACTGCTATAAAGAATATCTGAGACTGGGTAATTTATAAAGAAAAGAGGTTTAACTGACTCACAGTTCTGCAGGCTGTACAGGCAGCATGGCTGGGGAGGCCTCAGGAAACTCACGATCATGGAGTAAGGCAAACAGGGAGTGAGGTACTTCACACGGCCAGAGCAGGAGGAAGAGAGGTGGGAGGTGCCACACACTTTTAAACAACCAGATTGTACAGTAACTCACTCACTCGCTACCATGAGAACAGCACCAAGAGGGCCATGCTAAACCAAGTTGCCCCCACGATTCAGTACCTGTCACCAGGCCCCACCTTCGACATTGGGGATGAGCATGATATTTGGGTGGGGACATAGGACACAGATCCAAACCATTATCACTACTCTCTACTTCCTTCTCCCCCCACACCCCCACCCTAGCCTTTCATGAAACTCTTCTGGAAAATGTTATCATTGGCCTTTTAGTTAGAAAAGTCAATGGACTGTTCTATCTAAATGTGGAAGGTACTGCTATTGGCCACACTTCCATTAGTGGACTTTTGTCATCCTTTCGGCTCCTCAGCATGAAACTTCATTCTGATGCTGCATGATATCCCCACTTCACGTGTCTTGTGGGGAGGCAAAAACTATATCTCACTATGGAAGTTAAAAAGAGCAGCATTGCCAGCCTTCCTTGCAACTAGAGACCTGCTCATGACCTAACCTTGGCCATTCTCATGTACCTGCCCCAGACATAGAATTCATACTTGGTAATGCAAAGAACCCAGGAGAGCTGGCTTCTCTCTGACAGTGAAGAACATGATAGCAGAATTTCTCCTTCCCCTTCCCCTTCTCCTTCCTGTCCCATCCCTCATCTTCCTTTCTTCTTTTTTTGAGACAGAGTCTCACTTTGTCACCCAGGCTGGAGTACCGTGGTGTGATCATGGCTCCCTGAAACCTCCACCTCCCGGGTTCAAGCGATTCTCCTGCCTCAGCCTCCTGAGTACCTGGGATTACAGGCATGCACCACCCGACCTAGCTAATTTTGTATTTTTACTAGAGGTGGGGTTTCTCCATGCTGGTCAGGCTGGTCTCAAACTCCTGACCTAGATGATCCGCCTACCTTGGCCTCCCAAAGTATTGGGATTACAGGTGTAAGCCAGCCCACCCAATCTTCTTTTTTTAAATAATAGAGAAAGAGGTCTCACCATCTTGCCCAGGCTGGTCTCAAACTCCTGGGCATGGGAATTCATCCCTGTTGGTCTCCCAAAGTTCTGGGATATACAGGTATGAGCCATCTTATCGAGTTTTTTTTTTTCAACTTCATTTTTAAAATACTTCCTTTGGTTGATTAGTTTTCCACTTTCATTTCCTCCTTCTTCTAATAGACACTAATTCTAATATGTTAATATCTATCTTTGAACTTGAATGTGTTCTTATAAAATATGTGGTATTTTTGTGTATATGTTTTTAAATTCACATAATTAGTATTTTGCCAGGGATCTTTTTCTTCTTTTGTATCCTTTTAAAAGCTCAGCATTAAGTTTTAAAAAAAACCTATATTGTTATATATCAAGCAAGTTGCATTTATTTTAGGTTGGTGCAAAAGTAATTGCAATTTTCACCAGTACTTTAATGGGAAAACCATAATTACTTCTGCATTAACCTAATAACTGCTAGATGAGGTGTTTCTGCCTCAGGCCTAGGATTTTAAACTTCCCTTTACCACATAAGCATTGCAGTGAACATCCTTGTACACACAACCTCATGCTCATTTGTGTGAGAATGTCTCGTGTATATTTTACCTGGAGTGAAATTGTTGGAATATAAGGAACATTTTTATTAAATTTCATTAAGTATTGCCATATCGTCCCCCTAGAATGATCGTAGGCGTCACTTACCAACAGTATTTGCATTTCTCATATTCTTGCCAATGCTTATTATTCATCATTTTCATTCTTTTTTTTTTTTTGAGATGGAGTTTTGCTCTTGTTGCCCAGGTTGAGTGCAGTGGTGCAATCTTGGCTCACTGCAACCTCCACCTCCTGTGTTCAAGTGATTCTTCTGCCTCAGCCCCTCGAGTAGCTGGGATTACCGGTGCCTGCCACAATGACCGGCTAATTTTTTGTATTTTTATTAAAGACAGGGTTTCATCATGTTGGCCAGGCTGCTCTCGAACTTCTGGCCTCAGGTGATCCACCCACTTTGACCTCCCAAAGTGCTGGGGTTATAGGCGTGAGCCACTACTCCCAGCCTCATCATTTAAATTCTTAAAATCCTTTAATATTTCATAGCTATCATAGAGGACTAATACAACAGCTTGATAATTTTTTTTTTGAGACAGAGTCTCGCTCTGCCACCAGGCTGGAGTGCAGTGGTGCAATCTTGGCTTACTGCAACCTTCACCTCCCCATCCCAGGTTTAAGCAACTCTCTGCCTCAGCCTCCCAGGCAGCTGGGATTATAGGCACGTGGCACCTTGCCCGGCTAATTTTTGTGTTTTTAGTAGAGACAGGGATTCACCATCTTGGCCAGGCTGGTCTTGAACTCCTGACTTTGTGATTCATCTGCCTTGGCCTTCCAAAGGGCTGAGATTATAGGCATGAGCCACTGCGCAGCTAGCTTGATGATTTTTAAAATATAGTATATGTCTGTGAAACCACCACTTGGGACACTAGATTGAGGTGGGTGCCCTGTGGAGGTGGGGTGGGAGCAATGGGGTTGGCCACAGGCAGATTTCCCTGGTAGCAGAGACCTCAATAGCAAACATCTTTGAGGGGAACCAGGGCCAAACATGGAGAGAATAATAGATACTACCGAGTTTCCTAAAAATAACCAGGAAACTTTATAAGGAGATGGATGACATTGTGAATGTAACCTCTGTTTTTCCAGGTTGGAGTGGGCTGGGGAGCATGTAGTAACTCTCTGCCTGGCCCCTAGATGACATGCTGCAACCTAAGGACTATATCTGATACATTGTTATATTTCCAGTTTCTAGAATATTTCATGGCCCAGGATAAATACTCAATGTTTTTTTGAATGAAGAGCTATATTCTCTTGACATTAATCTCTTTTATCTAGAAAATGAAGAGTTTTCTCCCATGTTGAAATGCTGTTTATTTTGCCTTTTCTTTCCATGTTCCAGCTAGCACTTAGTTCTAGATTTCCCTACCAATTTTGGCTAAGACATTTTGTTGCATCTCACTTTCAGTATAATCTTCATAACTTGGTCCCGATCTTTTTCATCCTGGTCTTACAGCGCTTCATCATCTGCACCTGCAATATTTGGGTCTTAGGACATGTTCTTGAATCACAATAGCTCTGGGCTTGGTACCCATAGTGCCTTCTACTCCTAACCAACCCTCGGAATGCCGACTCACCCAGAGTCCCAGATAAATATCACCTCTTTAGGTATAACTTCTCCAGTCCCTCAGGCAGAATTAGTCACCTCCTTGCTTATTTCCTTAGTACTTTGTTCTCTCATAGCCCTTACCTTGAGATGTCCTGATTCCTCTCTTGACATGTTTCTTCTGCATTGAAGGGAGGTCATCTCATGAATAGGTTTATCTGGGTCCTTATTTACTTTCTAATATATATTTTTGGGACAGGGTCTCACTCCATTGCCAAGGCTGGAGTGTGGTGGTGCATTCATAGCTCACTGCAGCCTTAGTCTCCTAGGCTTAAGGGATCTTCCTGCCTCAGCTCCTCCTGAGTGGCTGTAACCACAGGCATGCACCACCACGTCTGGCTAATTTTTTTAAAATTAATTTTTTGCAGAGATGAGGGTTCCACTCTGTTTCCCAGGCTGGTCTTGAATTCCTGGGCTCAGGTGATCCTCCCACCTCAGCCTCCCTAAGTGCTGAAATTACAGATGTGATCCATATCACATCTGGCCAGTCTGGGTCCTCATTGATGAGCATAGTGCCTACCTCACAGTGGGTGCTTATATTATTTATGATTCTCCAGAGAAACAGAAGTATTAGGATGAATCTCAAGGAATTGGCTCATATGATTGTGGGGGCTGGCAAGTCTGAAAGTTGCAGGCTGGAAATTCTGGTATGAGCTGATATTGCAGCCTTGGGTTGAAAAATCTCATAGAGGGCAGCAGCCTGGAAGGTCAGGTAGGATTTCCTTGTACAGGCAGAATTGCTTCTTCTTCAGAAAACCTCAGTCTTTGCCCTTAAAGCCTTCAACTGATTGGATGAATCTTTATTGAAGTAATCTGCTTAACTTAAAGTCAATTGATTATAAATGTTAATTATATCCACAAATATCTTGACAGCAACATGTACACAAGCCTTTGACCAAACAACTGGGCACTGTAGACTCGCCAAGTGGACACATGAATTAATCATCACAGTGCTTGAGAAATGTTTGTTGCATAAATAAATGAATGGATTTATTCATTCAACACAATAAGTGTTACACAAGTTCAGAGAAAAGAGTAATGGGCTTTGGCATGGATTTACAGACTTACAATGTTCTTAACAGGTAATAGAAGAATCGTATTTTGTTCATTGAGCAGGATGCCATCAGAATGCCCTCCAAAAAACAGAGAATTACATACATTTGTGAATTAGACAAATTTAGATATATGAACACATGAAGTATATTCATCCAATTACTTGTATTCTAGATGGGGGAAATATGGCATTAATAAACTTTGATCAAAATTATTTATTTTACTATTAATTGTTATGGTACCAATAAAAACATTTTAAGAGGCAATTAAGAAGGCTTTGAAGTAGTTTTTCTTTTTTTTTAGATGTAGTCTTGCTCTGTTGCCCACGCTGGAGTGCAGTGGTGTAATCTCAGCGCACAGCAACTTCTGCCTCCCGGGTTCCAGTGATTCTCCTGCCTCAGCCTCCTGAGTGGCTGGGATTACAGGTGTGCACCACCATGCTCAGCTAATTTTTGTATTTTTGGTAGTCAGGGGTTTCACCATGTTGGTCAGGCTGGTCTTGAACTCCTGACCTTGTGATCTGCCCAAGTGCTGGGATTACAGGTATGAGCCACTGCACCCGGCCTTTTTTTTTTAGATACAGGGTCTTGTTCTGTCACCCAGGCAGTGGCAGGATCATAGCTCACTGTAGCCTGGGCTGAAGCGATCCTTTCACCTGAGCCTCCCCAGTAGCTAGGAATACAGGTATGTACCACCATGGCTAGCTAATTTTTAAAAACTCTTAGCCTCAAGCAATCCTCCTGCCTTGACCTCCCAAGATGCTCGGATTACATGAGCCACCATGACCCACCCTTGAAGTATATCTTTATACAGAGTAAAAATGGTTCATTCAGAATGTTCATCTCCAAGTTTTGACTAAGCCGTGAAACCAACAAGGTACAGGAAGGAACAAGAAGGAGCAGGATTGAGTGCCAGTAGTTAAGGGGTTAATATGGTGAAAACGGGGCCTCCTTTTATAAATGATGTTTTCCAGGCTGGACTCTTTTCTTCAAGCGGCTCAGGAGGCAACAATGAATAGATTGGGGGCTTTTATAGGAGCCTCAGTTTCCTCATCTGTCAAATGGACATACCAATAATGTCAGGTATAGGCCATATGAAATTACAGATATTCAACCGTTTTTTGGTTGACAGAAATGACAATTTCATATGATTAGAACAAGTGGGTTAGATATTAAATGGAGGAGTAGACGGGATATAGGTATATTGTAGGGGATCAATCTTAATTAACAGATTTAGGCTTGGGTTGGAGGCTGAGGTGAACTCTGACCTGAAGAACCAAAGGTAGCTCTGAGGCTTTCTTTTTCTTTTTTTTTTTTTTTTGATATGGAGTCTAACTCTGTCACCCAGGCTGGAGTTCATTGGCATGATCTTGGCTCGCTTCAACCTCCGCCTCCTGGTTTTAAGCAATTCTCCTGCCTCAGCCCCCAAGTAGCTGGGATTACAGGCATCTGCCAACACGCCCAGTTAATTTTTGTATTTTTAGTAGAGACAGGGTTTCACTGTGTTGGCCAGGCTGATCTCGAACTCCTGACATTGTGATCTACCCACCTCTGTCTCCCAAAGGACTGGGAATACAAGTGTGAGCCACCATGCCTGGCCACTCTGAGGTTTTCAATTTAGCTCCTGGAGCAGGCAGACAGGGGACAGTGAGACAGCTTCAGATCTAGGCTCCAGTCAGTGGAGCTGCAAGACCTGGTTTTTTGTTTTGTTTTGTTTTTTCCCCCTCAACAAATATTCTGGTTCAATATTCTGGGTAAAAAGAATCCCAGGGTTGGCTAGGTGTGGTGGCTCATACCTGTAATCCCAGCACTTTGGGAGGCAGAGTCAGGCAGATCACCTGAGGCCAGGAGTTTGAGACCAGCCTGGCCAACATGGTGAAACCCCGTCTCTACTAAAAATACAAAAAATTAGCCAGATGTGGTGGCGGGCACCTATAATCCCAGTACTCAGGAGGCTGAGGCAGGAGAATCACTTGAACCTGGTGGGCAGAGGTTGCAGTGAGCCAAGATCTCAATGCTGCACTCCAGCCTGGGCGACAGATTGAGACTTTTCTTAAAAAAAATGGATTAATTTTCTTTTTATACCCCTATCTGCACAGAGGGAGCTAAATGAAAGGAATTGAAGTTATCAAAAGCCAGACAGGAGGAGGAAACAGTGAGAGGCAAAAGGGTGGGGAAATCTTTAAACTGGCTTATCAATTCCCCAACTATTCATACCAAAATTAAGTCACTACTAGTTGAATAAATGAACGAACATCTCCTTTAATTCTGATAACACCTTTACTGGTGTTACTATCCCACTTTAAAGAGGAGGAAAGTGAGGGAAAGAGAGATTAGACAATTTTTCTAAAATAATTCCAAATAAACCCAACTGTTATTTCATACCCACCAGCTGTTAAGAATACCATGCAGTATAGACAGCTGGCTTTTAGCACATTTATTTTTTCTCTCTTGATTTAAAAAACTTTCTTGTAATAAAATTTGACTGCCTGGACAGTCTTACAATAAGCCCATTGTCTTTCATGTTGTCATCTGCTCAGCTTCTCCAGGTTATCATCTGAGAGCTATTTTTCAGATTGATTTTTTTATTGTAGTTGCTGTTTCTTTCGGTGTTAGAATTTTATTTTTAATGTATGATTTAGATTACTGAAGTTATGTTCATACTTTCTTTAAAAATCTGATTTAACTAGGATGCAAAATGTGGAGAGAAATTCTTCAGTATTAAGGAGGGTAGAGAATAATAATCGTGTTAGTGGTGTTAATGAATACAAGCTGCTTAGACATTAATTTTTTCATCCAGGAAGGAAATAATAGAAATGTCCAATTATGTGAATTGGGTTTTTAATAAACATAAATGTTAAAAGAAAACAGATTTTCTTCTTTTTAAAAACAGCATTTTTCTATTTTTAGCACCCATGTGTCTCATCATAAAAACTTTGGAAATTACAGGAACATATAAAGAAGAAAGAACAATTCCAAATTCCTTCTCCATGAGAGAGCTACTTAGAACCTTCTAGTGTGTGTTTCTCTCCAGCTAAGAAAAGAGATTTCTTCAGATGGAAAGAATCCAGCTGGAAAATAAAGTGATCAGTGAAATGACTGCCCAAAATTCAAGGGAAAAAGATGAACCAGCTAAGAAACGTTTTAAAGCTTTCTACCCTTGCTCTGATATAATCAGTTCTTAGTAACAGAAGACAGTGTGAACTTTGAGATTGCTCAAAAATGCTTTCAGGCTCTCATAGGCATGTAAACCAAAAAGTAACCGAGGCAGATCTTAATCAATTTAGAGGTTTATTTTGCCAAGGTTGAGGATGTGCCCAAGGCTGTAGGGCAAGGAACACAAGTCACAGTAGGATCTGTGTCCTGTGCTTTTTTTCAAAGACAGTTTTGGGAACTTCAGTATTTAAAGGGGAAAGAGCAAACAGGTCAGGACACCTAATTCATCCCATAACAAAGAGGAAAATGCAAAAGGGTGTGTCTTGGCTAATCAACCCTCCTTAAAGAGCTTTCTTTGAAGTCCCACCCTAAGAAACACCACTCATCAGTTGTCCTTTGAAGAGAAGCTGAGAAAGTGGTTTTTTGTAGCTTAACACATTGCTGCACTTAATAAACTTGGGTTTTAGTTGGTAAGGAAGAAAGGGGATGTGGATATTTGATTGATTTAGCCAGACAAGGTAATTGATGTTAATGTGACTTCATTAGTGGCCACAGGCTGGTATGGGCTGTGTAACATATGGCTTATGTCTGTGAAGGATTTACATCTTTTGGCTATGAATCTTTTTTTCCTAGAATGTTATATTTAGGTCGGTGTCTATGGCATGGAGTTTGGGGCCTGACCAACAGGCCTGAGTATTGTCGATGAAAACAGTCAAACTCTGTAAAATATTGAAAGAGATCCATTCGGAGCCAAATGTAAGTGACCATGGCCCATGACATAGCCCTCAGGAGATGCTGAGAACATATGCCCTGGCCAAGGAAGAAGTCCATTCAGATGACTGGGGGGCCTTAGCATTTTATTTTTGGTTTACATTCTCTCCCTTCTGGCCAAGATTAGCCAGAGGCGACATCAAAGGCCAGGAAATCCTTATTTTGTCCCATAGCATTGCCTGGGTGGCAGGGCTGCCTGCCCTGGGTCCCTCTTGTCCCTCGGTAGGACTCTATGGCCAAGGCACTTGAGTCAGAAAACTTACAGGCAATTAATTATCCTAGGCCAAACAGGAATGGATGTGGACAGGCATTCATTTCCTCTTAAAATTATTACTTTAAGTAAAAAGCCAACAAGCAAAAACTGAAACGAAGTTACAAAACTGACTTTAACTTCCACATGTTGAGCTACTGAAAGCTTGGACTTACCTTACAGATTATGACAACTAGCTATGTAAAACGTAAGCACTGTTCTGGAAAAATATCAATTTTTGTAACTCATAACTGGGAGTATTATACCCAGGAGGCTTTGTCACTAAGTATCTTCATCCTGTCAGTAAATATTTTATTTTATTTTATTTTATTTATTTTTTTAAATAAGATGGGGTTTCACCATGATGGCCAGGCTGGTCTTGAACTCCTGACCTCAGGTGATCCACCCACCTTGGCCTCCCAAAGTGCTAGGATTACAGGCCTGAGCCACTGTGCCTGGCCAATATTTTATTTTAATTCTATGGGAAGCAGAAAATCCTTTATGGTTGGGGTGGATGCAACAGTGACACATAACAGCTTACAAGGCAAAGTCTCTTGTTTTACCAGCTGTTTAGGCATCTTTGTACGCCTCCTTGATTTGGAGGATCTGACCTTGACCTAATTCTATCCCTCAAAACTGGTCCTTACAATCTCATGTGCCCACCTCTTCCACAACAGTCCGTGGTCCTAGAGGGAAGGTGTTTCTATAGTTTTAGCATCAGTATATTTGCAGTGAAAAACAGATTGGGCCCAGATTGGGCCCAGTGGGATGCCAAATGAGGGAGATTAGCATCTCTGATTTTCAGAATACCACGATTTTGGTTTCCTTGGAAGTAAAACAAGAAGAGATAAATAACATTATTATTTTGACTGCCAAAAGAGTATGTGTATGTTAGAATAAAAAAAGGGAACCTATTTCATTAGAGTACCAACTAAAGATATGCAGAAAAATTATAATCTGGTAATCTCTGGAGGATTATTGTAGCCAAGAAATAATTCACTCAAAAGAAAACCAAAAAACAAAAGTTAGGGCTGAAATCTAGTTACATCTTTTCTTGGAAACAATTTCTCTTTCTCTAGAACCCCCCTCCCTCCCCCCACACACACACACACTTTTTTCTATTAAAGAGAAATTATAATAAGACTAATTTTTGGGCAAAATAAGTTTTAGGCTTTATTATGTTTGGCCTGATTATTTGCATAAAATTCAACAAGAATTGATTGGCCATATAGGCCTCTTTTAAGTTAGCTATGCTGGAACTTTACCTAAAAATATGTTATTTTAGTTAAAGTCTTGGTAAAATAACCAATGTCTCCAATTGTTTTGTTTTAAAACTCTTACTAAACTTATACAAATAAGTATATTGTCATAAAATTATAATACGAATTTGGGAGAACTCAGAGAGAAAGGCAAATTTGCTTACAAAACCATACTTCACCGAAATAACTCAAAAATATTTTCTTGACCTTTCTTTAACCAGAGAAGCAGATTTCAAGCAAGATGTTTGTTCAGCTTGGAAATGCCATTCACAGGCCAAACAGCTCATGAGAGCTGCCTTATCAGGCACTGCAGAATCTAGCAGCTCCTCACTTAGAATAAGTCATGCGGAAAAGAGGCTCCCTGCTCACGAGTGTCTCCTCCTTGCATCCCCAGATAGCAAGGTCCTATATAAGCCACTATCACAGAACTCTTTCAGGCACCATTATTTCCATTAGCATAGGGGTAGCTTCAGTTAACATTTCAAGGCAGTAAATGACCCTCAAGTGGAAATTCTTTAGTTTAGTTTTTGTCATTGGGAAGTATTCACGGTCTTTTACCATCAGCCCCAACAAATAAATGTTCCACAAAGGGCTATGAAGTGGAGGATTAGTCCCGACTAGCACTCCAGCTTCTACCCTATACTTGGAGGGCTCAAGCAATCTTAGTAGTTTCTATTTAGTGTGTCCAATTAACATTTCCCAAGAGAGCAGATTTACATGACTTCAGTTTTATAGTACTAGATAGGAAAACATCCCCCCGTTAGAGACAATACTCATTTTCATAAGACATTTAGGTAAACAGGTTACAATTACCTTACATAAAGCCTGTTTAAGTATCTTAAATTTCATAATTCTATTAACCCATATGTTTTTATATTTCAGTCCCCCAAAGTTTTTTTTTTTCTATCCCCAGACCATTTTACCTTTTCTGGTGAAAAAAGATTTGGGTTCCCAGCACAGAGTTGCATATGTAAGACCCATGTAAGACAACAAATTTGGCTGGGTGTGGTGGCTCATGCCTGTAATCCCAGCACTTTGGGAGGCCAAGGCAGGTGGATCACGAGGTCAAGAGATTGAGACCATCCTGGCCAACATGATGAAACCCTGTCTCTACTAAAAATACAAAAATTAGCTGGGCATGCTGGTGCACACCTGTAATCCCAGCTACTTGGTAGTCTGAGGCAGGAGAATCACTTGAACCCGGGAGGCAGAGGTTGCAGTGAGCCTAGGTCGCACCAGTGCACTCCAGCCTGGAGATAGAGCGAAGACTCTGTCTCAAAAAAAAAAGAAAGAAAGACAGCAAATTTGATAAAGCTTCTCAAACAATCTTTTAATTCTGCGGGAAGGGCACCCACGTAAAAGGGGACCCCCTTCCTCACAAAATTTACCATGACCTGGGTAATAGGTATATTCGGTGGGAGGATATCCCAGTCATTATAAGGCCAGTCCAACATGGCTTGCATATGAAGCATATTAACAACTTCATCTAGGGTGCGCCACTTGGTATTTTATAGGGAGAGTTGTGCAGTTCCCTTCTCAGGGCAGAGACTTTACAGTGGTGTTTTTCTGGTTCCCTAGGCTGGTTCTCTCAGGGCTCAGGGATAACCCCCTGTGCATTTGGATCACATATGTTCAGTGATTGCTCAATAGTGAGCTGTGTGTCCTACATCAACCCAAACAAGCTCTTAAATTCTGTAGCATTTAAAATTAAGGCGTTTGTTCTTAAAGCAGTTATTTTTATTATTTTATTCTTTTTTTGAGACAGAGTCTCACTGTGTCGCCAGGGCTGGAGTTTAATGGTGCGATCTTGGCTCACTGCAACCTCTGCCTCCCGGATTCAAGTGATTCTCCTGCTTCTGCCTCCTGAGTAGGTAGAACTACAGGTGCCTACCACTACGCCCTGTATTTTTTGTATTTTTTGGGGGGCAGGGCTAAAGAAAAGAAAAATAAATAAATTTTTTGTATTTTTAGTCACCATGTTGGCCAGGCTGGCCTTGAACTCCTGACCTCGCGATTCACCTGCCTCAACCTCCCAAAGTGCTGAGATTACAGGCATGAGCCACTGTAAAAAGTAGTTATTTTTACAATCCATTATAGCAAAGATTTCTCAAGAAGCTGATGATACCAATTTACAAAATGGAAAAATTCCTTTACATTATATCCTCTGTTTTTAATAGTTACTTGGATTTGCTCTTCCCCCATATATACCATCTTCTTGATAACCATGTCTCAGAGTCCAAACTTTCATTGCCCTAGCTTACGTTTTCTTTTTATCCATTTAGTTTTGTCTGCATAATTTTTCCTTCATTTTAAAGCAACTCTTGAATATTTTCTTAACTAGCAAAAAAACCGTACATGTTCTCTAGGAAAAGTCACATCCTTGTGTTTTATAAACTTCACCAAAAACATATTTTATGCTCCTATTTTAACTCTTAGTAACCCAAATTGCCAGTGAAAAACTTGAAGGTTTAACATGACTTTAAGATTTTAAACTACTAAAAATAACTTTTAGATTAAATTTACCAAATTAATCTTACCAAAGATTACTAAAGTTATGTGAATTAAAAGCATCTCAACTACCTTCTACCAATCTAATAACCACTACTTTTTTGAAAAACTCAATTTATTAGCTTTTTCATATAGTTTGAAATTTCCCTAAATCTGTTTCAGCTGTAGGTAAGGTTAAATCCTTCTCCCATGACCTGGATTTTCAGGTTTCCCAGTGGAGATGTGTGTTGGAAGGCTGATTTTTCCTCCTCTTACACTTTGGAAACTCACGGTTTTTTGGCTGTCTTGTGGTGTCTGCAGTGGCAAGCCACTTCTTTCAAAGGGTCTTTGAATTATTTTGGTTTTCCTGGTATTTTCTTGCAGTGGTTCTTGGAGCAAAAGTTCGCAATATGAGTCTTCAGACACTGTTCTGTCTGTCCAAGCAGGAGCTGCACATTAGTCCTGTCTCCCATCCAGTGTTTTTCAGTAGTTCTAATTTAAGTCTCTTCTTTTTTTTTTTTTTTTGTGACAGAGTCTTGCTGATTCTTAGATTATTTGTTTCCCACTTTTTTTTTTCTTGAAAAGGAGGAGCTTAGCTGTGGCCTAGGGTTCAGTGTGGTGGGTTGTGTGCTGGTTATGGGTTGGACTCCACAACCAGTGTGTCATTATAGAGTTGTTGACACCCTCTTACATGTCTCTCTCTGGTCTAAGCATCTGTGGGAAGGCTCAAAGTCAGGGAGGCTTCAATGGGCCCCTGCTGCTACCTTAGCTCCAAGTTTGGACAACTCCTTTGGGGTCCTGAGTCTTCTCTGAGGCCACATGTGTTCAGGCACCAAATTACTGTTGACAAAGAGTTGGCAATAATTTTTAAGGGATTTATTAGGAGCCAAATATGAGTGACTGTGGTCTGTGACACAGCCCTCAGAAGATCCTGAGAACATGTGCCCTGGCCAAGGAGGAAGTCCATTCAGATGGTTGATCGGGGGTGGGAGTGCTTAGAATTGTGTTTTTGGTTTACAGTGTCACCAGCAGGGTGAAATGTATGTGGCTGTGTTTTGGAGGGTGCTACATTTTAGATTGGGAAGAAGAGAAGCAAAGGAAAAACAAGAAAGAGAAAAGAGAAGGAAGTGTGGGAGTAGGGAATGAGGAAAAGGACAAGAAGAAGGGAGAAACCGGGAGAACAAGTGCTGGGAAGAGGAATTGGCAGGTCTCCTTTCCCAGACATGGCAGCAACCACCTCCAGTGGTAGGGTGGGGGTGAGAGAAGGATCCTGGGGTAAAGTCTGCCAGCAGGATGAACAGATCACAGGGCAAGCAGTCACTATAAAACAAGCCTAAGAAGAAATGCAGGCCAACAGATGAGAATGAAGGCAGAAGGTAGAGGTGGGCTTGAGAGAGAGAGAGAGAAACAGAGACAGAGAGAGGGGGGGATAACAAGCAGCTGCCTACCATGTGAGAAGGTTTCTGAGGCAGTGTGGGGCTGTGCCCCTCAGGGCACAGCGGGAAGTAGTTCTGAAAACCTGGCAGGCTTGCTGCTGAAAGCTCCTGCACTTTGTTGTTACTTTGGAGAGAATACACCCACTTGGTACCCTGCTCAACAACAAGCTTACTACATTCTGAGTCATCAATTTTCCATTCTTTTTTGGGAAATGATGATGCTAAAGAGAAATATTGTAAACAATGGACTAATTCTGCTCACCTCTGTCAAGGTCGTACTGGTGATCCCTGTGACCCCAGCCCTTGTGTATGATCTGTGTTGGAAAGTATTATTTAATTTCTGATGCAAATGTGGCAGTGCCCTTCCATCAGCAAATGCAGGCAGAACTCCCGAGAGT
Organism: Cheracebus regulus; assembly: GCA_963574635.1. Lineage (NCBI taxonomy): Eukaryota > Metazoa > Chordata > Mammalia > Primates > Pitheciidae > Cheracebus > Cheracebus regulus. The sequence continues at coordinate 58,359 of CAUYQU010014910.1, forward strand.
GAGAAAGAGAGATGGTGTTACCATGGTAACGAGATGACCCAGCTAAGTGTGGAGCTAAGCATCTTTCTGTTGAAGGACAGGAGTAGTGTTCTGAGCCTCTACTCGTACCTGAGGAGTCACAGCTGATTTACATAAACCCCTCACTTTTCATGAAAAGCAAACATAAACAAGGATGGAGGAAGGCAAATTTTCTCTCCCCTCTTGAGCTGTGACTTCCATCTTTAAAAAAAATAAAAGCAAATTAAAAATAATAAAAGCTAACATCTCCTACTGGGGAGGAAAATAAGAACTAAGGTCTGGGAAGGAGATGCTTTTTAACACCATTTAGGTTTTCTGATTTGTTGCTTCTAATTAAGATACTGGTTTCTGCTGAGGGCATGCCTAAGGTAGGTTAGATTTTAGAGAACTTGCCAGCCTTCGAAGGATGAGATACACTAGCTAGTAAGCCAGGTTTATTAGTAATGTAACATTAAACAGCTTACTTGCCCTTTTTAACCTATGTTACAATAAATGTGCTTCCCCCTAAGGTTAATACTTAAAAGTCAAAACACTCATACTTGATGCTTATTTAAAGACAAATTCCTGATGGCAGTTCTGGGGACCGGATTATATTACTTCAAAATATGTGGTTTCTTTGGCATAAGGATTATTTTGAGCTGATTATTTTGAGAAACTGTAGATGCATGAGAAAATCTGAAAACAGAGTACTAGAAGTTACCATTTTGTAAGATAAATTTATAACTATAAAGGGAATCTCCATTTGTAAGAGTGTCTCCTCTGTAGCAGGAAGAGATGGATGATGATGTCACTAAGATATGTATAAATGGAGAAGGCGCTGGCTGAAATCTGCTTAACAAACCTTACCCTTGCTTTGCCTGAGCATCTCCACGTAACTGGCCTTCTCAATACCATTCTTTCTTCATTTCAGCACACATTGGTATTTAATACTAAATTCAAAGCCATCTCTTTGAGATTTACTAATTTCAACAGATGTTACCCATGTACACATGTTAATAAACCTGTTCATTAATCTGTCTTTGGCTACAAATGTCTGTCACTCTGTCCCAACCAAGAACTACAAAGGATAAAGAGAAAATTATTTTCCCTTTCATACAGTAAGATTGACTTGTTTTCTTTACATCCCAGCGCTGTGGCAAATTGAATGTATGTATAAGAATTTTGGCTAAAAGAATGCTTATAAATAATCACTCACATGAACACTCATACACTGCAGTAAGAATGAAAAGGGGACAGCCACTTCAGAAAACAATTTGGCAGTTAAACACACTTACCACATGTGATGGTTAATTTGATCTAATTTAATTTTTATTTTTTTGAGACAGGCTTATGCTGTCACCCAGGCTAGAATGCAGTGGTGTGATCATGACTCAGGGCAGCCTCAACTTCCCAGGCTCCCAAATAGCTGGGGCTACAGATGCATCCCAGCATGCCCAGCTAATAACATTTTTTTATAGATAAGGAGTCTCACTATGTTGCCAAGGCTGATCATGAGCTCCCGGCCTCAAGCCATCTTCCCATCTCAGTCTCCCAAATGCTGGGATTACAAGTGTGAGCCACTGTGCCTGGCTGATATGCGATGGTTAATTTTATATGTCAACTTCACTAGGTTATAGCGTCTAGTTTTTTGGTCAAACATCAATGTAGATGTTGCTATGAAGATATTTTAAAGATGTGATTAACATTTACAATCAGTAGATTTTGAGTAAAGCTAATTATCTTACCTAATGATGGATGGGCCTCATCCAATCAGTTGAAGATCTTAAGAGGAAAGCTAAGTTTCCCCAAATAAGAAGCAATTCTGCTTCAAGACTGCAACATAGAAACCTTGCCTGATCTTTCAGGCTTCTGGCCTCCTTGGTAGATTTTGGACTCAAAACTGCATCAACTCTGTATTAGTCCATTCTCATGCTGCTAATAAATATATATCCAAGACTGGACAATTTACAAAGAAAAAGAGGTTTAATGGACTCACAGGTCCACATGGCTGGGGAGGACTCACAATCATGGCAGAAGGTAAAGGAGGGGCAAAGGCGTGCCCCACATAGTGGCAGGCAAGAGAACCTATGCAAGGGAACTGCCCTTTATAAAACCATCCCCTCTGGTGAGACTTATTCACTATCACTATAACAGCATCGGAAAAACCCTCCCCATGATTCAATTACTTCCCCCTGCATCCCTCCCACGACGAGTGGGGATATGGAAGCTACAATTCAAAATGAGACTTGGGTCGGGACACAGCCAAACCATGTCAAACTCTTACCTGAATTTCCAGCCTGCTGGCCTGCCCCATAAACTCTGGACACAAAATTTGCACACAACTGTGCACACCAATCCTTTTTTTTTTTTCTTTTGAGACAGGGGCTCACTTCGTTGCCCAGGCTGGAGTATATTGGTGTGATTATGGCTCACTGCAGCCTCAAACTCCTGGGCTCAAGATCATCCCACTTTAACCTCCTGAGAAGCTGGGGCTACTAGCATGTACCCTCCTGCCCAGCCAATTAAAAATTTTTTTTTGTTTAGATGTAGTCTCACTTTGTTGCCCAGGCTGGTCTTGAACTCCTGGTCTCAGGTGATCCCCACTCCTCAGCAATCCAAAGTGCTGGGATTACAGGCGTGAACCACTGTGCCCAGCTCTTGAACCAATCCTTAAAATAAATCTTTTTCTCTCTGTAAGTGGGTGGGAGTGAGTGAATACACACACACATATATGTATATGTATGTCATATATAGATAGATACAGATATAGATAGATGTGTAGACATATAGGAGATATGTATCTCCTATATATATTTATAATCCATTGATTCTTTTTCTCTGGATCACCCTGAGTGATACGCCATACAATCCAGTAATCCCAGCCTTAGGTGTTCACCCATGAGAAATAAAAACTTAAGTCACAGCTAGGCGTGGTGGCTCATGCCTGTAATCCTAGCACTTTCAGAAGCTGAGTCGGGCAGATCACGTCAGGAGTTCAAGACCAGCCTTACCAACATGGGGAAGCCCTGTCTCTACTAAAAATACAAAAATTAGCCAGGCATGGTGGCGCATGCCTTTAGTCCCAGCTACTTGAGAGGCTGAGGCAGGAGAATCTCTTGAACCTGAGAGGTAAAGGTTGAGGTGAGTGGAGATCGTGCCACTGCATTCCAGCCTGGGCAACAAAGTGAGACTCCGGCTTAAAACAAAAACTTATAGTCACATAAAGACTTGTAAATGAATGTCTATACCAGCTTTATTTATAATCACCCCAAATGGAAACACAACCTACATGTCCTTCAATGGAGGAACAAATTGTGGTTCTTCCATGTGATGGAATACTAGCGATAAAAAGGAAGGGACAGGTTATTGGTATACACCACTACTTGGATCAGACTGAAAAGCATCATGGTGAATGAAATAAGCCTGCATGAGGAATGAAATAAAGCTGCATGAGTGTATTTAAATAGAATTTGGGGAGAGCCAAAAGCATACAGACAGAAAGTAGATCAGTCCTTGCCAGAGGCTGGAGCAGGGGTGGGATTGCCACCAAAGAACCAGGAGGGATTTTTTTGGGAAATGTAAGTGTTCTGTATCTTGATTATTGTTACGTGATTGTATGTATTTGTCAAAACTCATAAATTTGTATACTAAAAATGGTAATTTTACTGAATATAAATAATACTTCAAAGAACTTGACTTAAAAAACAGTGATATTAAGGTCACTTTTACAGTTTCACCTTTTCTGTTGGAAAACTTGGTAAGGAAATTAATTCTAATAAATCACTGCTTTTCCTAGGAAGACATAAGTACTTGATGGCTATAATTTAAATTAAATGTTTTTTTCTGGGGTAACAAAAATTCACCATAGCTGTAAATTCTGATTTATTTAAGATTACATCCAATATTTGCAGATTTTTTTTAAGAGACAGGCCTGGGCCACTATGCTTGGATATATATATTTTTTAATGTTACTTTAAGTTCTGGGTTATATGTACAGAATGGGCAGGTTTGTTACATAGATATAAGTGTGCCATGGTGGTTTGCTGCACCTATCAACCTGTCATCTAGGTTTTAAGCCCAATATGCATTAGGTATTTGTTCTAATGCTTTTGCTCCCCTTGTCCCCCACTCCCCGACAGGCCCCTGTGTGTGATGTTCCCCTCCCTGTGTCCATGTGTTCTCATTGTTCAATTCCCACTTATGAGTGAGAACATAATGATGTTTGGTGTTCTGTTCCTGTGTTAGTTTGCTGAGAATGATGGTTTCCAGCTTCATCTATGTCCCTGAAAAGGACATGAACTCATCCTTTTTTATGGCTGCATAGTATTCCATGGTGTATATATGCCACATTTTCTTTATCCAGTCTATCATTGTTGGGCATTTGCATTGGTTTTAAGTCTTTGCTATTGTAAATAATGCTGCAATAAACATACATGTGCATGTCTTTATAGTAGAATGATTTATAATCCTTTGGGTGTATATCCAGTAATGGGAGGCTAATTTTGTAATTTTTTGAAGAGAAGGGTTCTCACCATGTTGCTCATGCTGGTTTCAAACTCCTAGTCTCTAGTGATCCTCCCGCCTTGACATCCCCAAGTGTTGGGATTATAGGCATGAGCCACTGTGCCCAGCCTAGAGATTATTTTAGAATGTGAATATTTTGTAACTATTTAGGAGGGTGGAACATAACCAATTTATGAGTGTTAAGTTATATTTCAGCTTAATTATGTTTAATATACAATGACTTGCTTTTAAAATAGTTATACTCTTTGATGTAATGATTTTTACCTAAGAATGTATTTAAGAAACCTGACATAGTGGCGCATGCCTGTAGCCCCAACTACTTAGGAGGCTAAGGCAGGAGGATCTCTTGAGGCCAGGAGCTCAAGGCTACAGTGCACTATGATTGTGCCTATGAATAGTTACTACACTCCAGTTTGGGTAACATACCTAGACCCTGTCTCTAAAAAAATTTAAAAACTAAAATAATGTGTCTTAAGACAATTAGACAATATCATAGGATATTCATGAAAACATTGTTCATAGAAGTGAAGGCACCTAAATGACTGTCAATAGAAGCTTGATGATATAAATAATGCAGTAATCATTAAAAAGCTATAGGTTTGGCTAGGCACGGTGGCTCATGCCTGTAAGCCCAGCACTTTGGGAGGCCGAGGTAGATGAATCACTTGAGGTCAAAAGTTGGAGACCAGCCATGACTGACATGGTGAAACCCCATCTCTACTAAAAATACAAAATTAGCCGGGCATGGTGGCGCATGCCTGTAATCCCAGCTACTTGGGAGGCTGAGGCAGGAAAATCCCTTGAACCCGGGAGGCAGAGGTTGCAGTGAGCTGAGACCACACCATTGCACTCCAGCCTGGGCAACAAGACCAAAACTCTCTCTCAAAAAATAAATAAATAAATAAAAAGAGGCCATGATATAAGTGAAAAAACAGACTACAAAAAAGAATATATGCTATGATTGTATTTTTTTAATGCACAGGAATGTGTTTATAATTTGTTAGCAGAATTAGTCCTCTACATCCATGGGTTCTGCATCCATGGATTCAACCAACCACAGATAGAAAATATTCAAAACAAAAGATGTTTCTTTCTTGTTATTATTCCCTAAACAATAAAGTATATTGCCTGGGGACGATGGCTCATGCCTGTAATCCCAGCACTTTGGGAGGCCATGGCGGGTGGATCACCTGAGGTCAGGAGTTCGAGATCGGCCTGGCCAACATGGTGAAACCCCATCTCTACAAAAATACAAAAATTAGCTGGGCATGATGGTAGGTGCCTATAATCCCAGCTACTCAGGAGGTTGAGGCAGGAGAATTGCTTGAACTTGGGAGGAGGTGGAGGTTGCAATGAGCTGAGATGGCGCCATTGTATTCAAGCCTGGGTGACAGAGTGAAACTCTGTCTCAAAAAAAAAAGAAAAGAGAAAAAAAAAAGAGACAGTGAGAAAAAGAAGAAGGCCAGAAAGCATGAAGAAATGAAATGTATGCTGAGGTTTAGTCTAGGTATTTCAATATTGGAAATATATTAATATATTTGATCATATGGGTAGATTTGAAGAAAAATTATGAAATGGTCTGCATAGATGCTGAAAATGCATTTGGCAAAATTTAACAATTATGCTTGATAAAAATATTGACTCAGGTAGATATAGATGGATATTTCCTTAACATGATAAGATAAATTGATCTCAGCTTAACATCATGCTTAATGCCAGAACTTATAAATATTTCCAACAAATGGAGGAATAAGATAAAAGATGTCCATCATCACTACTATTATTTCACAGGGTGCTGGAGGTTTTAGCCATTGCAATTAGACAAGAGACAGAAGCTAGAGGTATAAAAATTGGGAAAGGGGAAAGTATAACTATCACTGTTTGTCTAAGTTATTATTGTAAACTTGGGAAACCCATGATAATCAAATGAGAAACTATATTACCCAATAAAATAATTAAACAAGGTAGGTACAATCATAATATCTTTATATATATATATACAAATCACAATCAGATAATAGCAAAACCCCAACAAAGCAACTACAACCAGGTGTGATGTTCTGCACCTGTAGTCCCAGCTACTTGGGAGGCAGAGGCTGGAGGATCACTTGAATGCAGGAGTTGGAGGCTGTAGGGACCTATGAATGCACCACTGCACTCCAGCCTAGGTGACAGAATGAGACCCTGAATCAAAACAAAGCAAAGCAAACAAACAAAATATATATAATATATATATTTTATATATCATATATATATATATTTTATATATCATATATATATATATTTTTTATATATCATATATATATATATTTGAGATGGAGTCTGTTGCCCAGGCTGGGGTGCAATGGCATAATCTCATCTCACTGCCTCCCAGGTTCAAGGGATTCTCCTGCCTCAGTCTCCTGAAGAGCTGGGATTACAGGCACACACCACCACACCCAGCTAATTTTTGTATTTTTAGTAGAGATGGGGTTTCACCAGATTGGCCAGGCTGGTCTTGAACTCCTGACCTTATGATCTGCCCACCTCAGCCTCCCAAAGTGCTGGGATTACAGGCATGAGCCGCTGTGCCTGGCCAACTTTAAAAATTGTAAAGACATAAAAGAACAAATTGCAGAACATTTACTGATTGTGGATAGGAAAAGCCAAGATCAATGATATCTTTTTTTCTTTTCTGAGACAGAGTCTTGCTCTGTTGCCCAGGCTGGAGTGCCATGGTGTGATCTCGGCTCACTGCAACCTCTGCCTCCTGGGTTCAAGTAATTCTCCTGCCTCAGACTCCCCAGTATCTGGGATTACAGGTGCCCATCACCATACCCTGCTAATTTTTGTATTTTTAGTACAGACAAGATTTCACCATGTTGGCCAGCCTGGTCTCAAAATCCTGACCTCTGGTGAGCCGCATGCCTTCGCCTCCCAAAGTGTTGGGATTACAGGCATGAGCCACCACGCCTGGCCATCAGTAATATCTTAATTGTCCTTAAGGTAGTTTTTTGTTGTTGTTGTTGTTTTGGTGGTTTGTGTTTTGTTTTGTTTTGTTTTTGAGATGGAGCGTCACTCTGTCGCCCAGGCCCAGGGTGGAATGCACTGGCGCCATCTCAGTTTACTGCAACCTCTGCCTCCTGGGTTCAAGTGATTCTTCTGTCTCAGCCTCCTGAGTAGCTGGGATTACAGGTGTGGGCTACCACACCTGCTAATTTTTGTATTTTTAATAGAGACCGGGTTTCACCATGTTGGCCAAGCTGGTCTTGAACTCCTGGGCTCAAGTGATCCTCCTGTGTCAGCCAAAGTGTTGGGATTGCAGGCATGAGCCACTGTGTCCAGCTGGATAAAATCTTTAGTGTGAAAAATAAAACCTTAAAAATTCTGGAAAGAAGCGTAAGAAATAAGCTTTAAAGTCTTGGAGTGAGGAAGACCTTTGCGACTATGCCTTAAAATCCTAAAGTGACAAAAGAAAAGTTTGATACAGTTGACTTTATAAAAATGAAACTTGCACAAAAATAAAACCAAAGACAGGAGAAAGAAGTACATAAAAAGAACTGGGGAATAGCATTTGCAACTCATATTCTGTCTCTGTAAGAACAACAAAATAATGAGTAAAGAATGTGTACACCTGGAAGGTTGGCAAAAATCCCAAGGTTTGATAATGTAAGGGCCAAGATCTTTCTGAAATTTCGCTGAAAAATTAACTTGCAAAAGGCAGATTAGTTGGAGAAAAGGCATGCAAATGTATTTAACATGTGTATATGGGAGCCTTCTGAATGGAGATATATAGATACAGGGGAAATTGTTCATTTCTTCAGTTTGAGAGCAAGTACTGTTTATTAACTGATCTGATTAGAAAAATAATCATGGTAGGCACCTTAGTTCTTTCTTCTAAGAAGCCTGTTAATCTGGTTCTCCCTGTTGCCAGCATCACCACCTTCTATAAAATGAGTGGTCATTTTCTTCATTCCACCTCTTGGAGAAGATAATTTGAAGGGTAGCAGGAATTCATTTGCTTCTTTGAAGCGTTTTCCAACAGTATAGAACTCATGAATTAGATCCTCCATGCAGATGATGCCATATTTACCAAGAGGTCGAGCAATCAAAGCATTATCTGTCAAAGCAATTTGCTTCTTACTGATTTTGCCATAACCATGCTTGTAGATTAGTTCATTTTCTGACTTCAGATTCGGGTTCCCCCATGCAGTGCACGGCTCTACAATCCTCAGCATGTGAACTGAAGCCTTGTTGAGCTTCACAAATATTTCCATTGAAGATCTGACGAAGGCGAAGAAACTGCAGCACCTTTCAGACCTTGGTGCTCAGACGCCAGTTTGGGTTCTGCAGGTACATCGTTACCAGCTTTTCTTGCCATCCTTGCCACTCGAACTTCAGTTCTGTACGTCTGCCTATGTTCCTTGTGATAGTGCTTCGCTGTTTCATATAAGCTTCCTTTTTGCCTTTCAAAACATCTTCTGGGCAAACTCCTTTCTCAGGTGCTTGATCTTCAGCTCTGCGAAATTCTTTCATTTTTTCTTAAGAGTTTCTGACACAGCAGGAACCTGCTTCTTTTCTTCAACACCTTGTATGGTTCTAGCTGGAAAAGAGGAGAAATTGCCCATTTTTATGCTTAGGTTCAACAGTGTATGGTCAGCCATTTAGAAATATGAGTGGACAAAAATGGTCTGATCTAATGCTAATAGACTAAGTGGGGGAACCCATCAAGGCCTCTGTCTGGACTCTTCTCGGCCTTTCTGAGCATGCTTTCCTTCCTTCTGAGTATGGGGAAAGATCCTCTCTGGAATGGGGGTCTTATGGCCTACAGTCAAACAAGGCAGGTCAGATAAATTTTTCATGGCCAGATTTTAGACAGAAAGGTAGAGGGAAAGTTAAAGTAAGATTTTTAGGTTTTACAGCTGGTTGGAGAAAAGAGGTTCTGGTTTCTATGACCCACCTTGGGGAAGAAGGACTCTAGTTTCTAGGACCAGTCTTGTGGGAGAATGGGACTGAGAGATAGGAGGGCTGGAGAAGGTCAGAAAAAGACTTTTGCTTTGAGGCCTTCGTTCTGGGGTATTGTTTTCTGAGCACCAACAATAACATTCTATGGATGCATCTGTGTGGAACTGGACATTCTTGTATGTTGCTGGTGAGAGTCTAAACTGGTACAATGTCTATGGGTGGAATTTGGTAATATCTATCAAAATTACCAACAATTATCAAAATTATTCATCCAGAAATTTCACTTCTAGAAATCTATGAGACAGGTATTTCTTACACATGTTTAAAAAAGTGTCTGTATGAGGTTTCTTATTGCAGCATTACTTGCAAAAGCAAGGGGTAGAAAACAACCAAAGGTCTATCAGTGGCAGATTAGTTAAATACATACATACATACGTCAAATAAAATCGAATGAAAGGAAATTTAGAAGCCTCTAATGTGCTGTTAAGCGAAAAGCCTTAAAATGTATTATACATAAAAAAGACAAGATGGAGAACACATTTTTGGAAAAAAATTGTGAAAAAAAGGGTTTATATTTATTTTTGCTTATATATGCATAAAGAAATTCTGGAAAGATACATAAGACACTAAGAAAAGGAATTACCTGTGGCGGTGAGGGAACTGGGCAGCTGGAGACAAATATAGAAGGGAGACTGTGTGCTTTTAATGTTTCCTGGTTTTTGAACCATGTGAATGACCCATACAAAAAATAAATTAAAAAACGTCTTTTGTTCAGAGAAATTGAGCAATAAATTCCTGTTACTGGAATCCTTTGATAAATGGAAGGATAATTTTGCAGGTCATCTATAAACATTACATTCAGTAACAATAAAGAGGCAATTCTCTTACATTCTATAAAAACAATTCACAACACTTGATGCAATGCAAAATTCCAGATAGTAATCTGAGTATAGCAATAGATTTCCTGTCAAAATTCTGTGAAACAGTCTTTGAAGAAGATGGGAGAACTGTCCTATCAAGTTTAAGATGTCAAGTTTTATTTCAAAGCTATAGTAATCAAGAAAGTATAATATTGGTACAATATTATACAGACCTAAATAATCGGGAAAAGCCTAGAAACAGATCCACATGCATGAAAACACTATATGTGATAGAGTTAGTGTTGTAGATTCATTGCTGGATTGTTCCATAAATGGTGCTGAAACAATTTGTTATTGTAACAGTGAAAAAAAGGCCTATCATGACTAACTCCATTTTGCTCCTAATGCTACCCTCCAAGAATGACAGATTTTAGGTTAACTTCTTTTGCTTATCTCTGCACATAGGCCATACTAACTATGGGAGGAATTTAGTTTATAGGTTAATTTTAAAACAAGGATGAAAATAGTCCCTTTTCCTAACCACCAATAGATAGGAAGGGCGTATGAACAAGTAACAGTGTTTACTATTAAAACTTAATGTTGGCCAGGTGCGGTGGCTCACGCCCGTAATCTAAGCACTTTGGAGGCCAAGGCAGGCAGATCACCTGAGGTCGGGAGTTCAAGACCAGCCTGACCAACATGGAAAAACCCTGTCTTTAAAAAAAAAAAAAAAAAAAAACTTAATGTTAAAATTTAGGCCAAGAGAGGTGGCTCACTACTGTAATTCCAGCACTTTGGGAAGCCAAGGAGGGAGAATCGCTTAAGCACAGGAGTTTGAAACTATCCTGGGAAACTTGGCAAGATGCCATCTCTACAAAAACATAAAACCAAAAAGCAAAACCACTCGCCAGGCGTGACTGCGTGAACACGTAGTTCCAGCTACTTGGGAGGCTGAGACAGGTGAATTGCTTAAGCCCAGGAGGTTGAGGCTGTGGTGAGCTGTGTTCATGCCATTGCACTCCAGCCTGGGCAACAAAGTGAGACCCTGTCTCAAAAACAAAACAACCCCAAACCAAAACCTACTGAGGAGGCTGAGGTGGGAGGATCACTTGAGCACAGGAGGTTGAGGCTGGAGTGAGCCATGGTCTTGCTACTGCACTCCAGCCTGGGTGACAGTGAGACCTTGTCTCAAAAAAAAAAAAAAAGTATAAAAGCATTGAGACCTGACCAAGGACAAGGAAGTTAACCCTTACTGCCGCTCAGATGTCTGTAGACATTAGTCACCTTTTATCTCAGTCCCCTCTCTCTTTCCCCTTCCCCTAATATAAAAGGATCCCAAAATTCATATAGGCTTCTGAGGGTTCTTTAGGACAGGGCTTTCAAACGCCCAGGCCATGGACTGGAACAGGTCTGTGGCCTGTTAGGAACTGGGCTGCACAGCAGGAGGTGAGCAGTGGGTGATCAAGCTTTACCACCTGAGCTCTGCCTTCTGTCAGGTCAGTGGTGACATCACATTCTCACAGGAGCCCAAACCCTATTGTGAACTGCACATGTGAGGGATCTTGGAGGGGCTCCTTATGAGAATCTAACAAATGCCTGATGATCCAGTTTCATCCTCAAACCAACCTCCTCCTCTCCCTCCCTCCTGGTCTGTGGAAAAATTGTCTTTCACAAAACCCGTCCCTGGTGCCACAAATGTTGGGGACCACTGCTTTAGGACACCAGCCTGCCATCTTCTCTGTCTGCCGACTCTCCAAGATAAAGTCGCTTTCCTTGCCCTAACACCTTGTTTCTCAGCTTATTGGCTGTCAGCGAGCAGCACAAGCTTGGACTCAGCTACATTATGTATATGGGAACAAATTAGATTTCCACTTCACACACCAGTAAATTCACAGGGCCAATAAATTCTAGGAGGATTAAAAACTGTTGTTCCTGCAAAACTTAAAAAATGTTTAGAAGTTAAATGTAGGAGGATATATGTATGTCCTCAGGATAGGAAATGATTTCTTAGTTAAGATCCAATAAACATAAAACGTGTAAGAAAAGACTGCAGGGGCTCACGCCTGTAATCCCAGCACTTTGGGAGGCTGAGGTGGGGGGATTGCTTAGCTCAGGAGTTCGAGGCCAGCCTGGGCAACACAGCAAGACCCTGTCTCTACAAAAAATACAAGAATTAACTGGCTATGGTGGCATACACCTGTAGTCCCAGCTACTCAGGAGGCTGAGGTGGGAGGTTGAGGAGCTGTGATTGTGCCACTGTACTCCAGCCTGGGTGACAGAGCAACACCCTGTGTCAAAAAAGAGTGTATTTTGAATAGTCTTTGTAAGAATGTGTGTATTGCCTTCTAAAGCAAACACTTTGACCACTGTTCAAAAAATAATTACTAAATGTCCACCATGTGCCACAAAGCAAAGTTCCAGAATAGGCAAACACTCATTTGGATGTCTGTGGTATTAGGACATATGTATTGGTTTTTGCCACAGGTCCTGGCTCCTACCTTCCATCATCCTTGTTAAAATATTGGGGCACTTTAGGCCTTGGGAAACGGGTCTAAACAGACCTAAAGATCTCTCTCTGACCTTCTGTTCTTCTTTTACCTGTCCATGGCGGGGCTCTAATCTGATTGTGGGTCAAACGACCCTTATTCCAGAGAGGGTCCTGCTCCCTACCCTAGAGGAAGAAATGCTGCCTAGGCCGAGTCAAGTCTGGACAGGACTTGCTGGGTTTAGATCATGTGCCTTTTGTCCAATCACGTTTCTACACAGTTGTCAGCCATGCCTATGTAATGAAGTGTCTGTGAAAACCCAAGAGAACAGGGTTTGGAGAACTGCTGGATAGCTGTATGCATGGAGGTTCCCGGAGAGTAGTGCACCTGGCGGAGGGTATGGGAGCTTTGCCCTCTCTCCCCATACCTTGCCCTATGCATCTCAACATCTGTATCTTTTGCAATATCCTTTATAATAAACTGGCAAACGTAAGTAAGTGTTTCTCTGAGTTCTGTAAGTCACTCCAGCAAGTTAATAGAATCCAAAAAGAGAGTCATGGGAATCCTAACTTGAAGCTGGTGGGTCAGAGGTTCTGTGACTGGTAGGGCTATTCAGGGCTGAGTCCTCAATCTGGGATCCAACACTATCTCCAGGAAGATCATGTTCGAATTGAACTGGAGGACACCCAGGTAGTGTGTGCTGCTCGGTGTGTGAGGAAAAGCCACACCTTTGGTCACAGAGTCTTCTTCTGTGATGATCATTGTGGCGGTGTGAAAGCAGAGGAAAAACAGTTTGATAAGTTTTCCTAAAACAGTAAGTAGAGAGTAGAATTGTGGGCATTAGAGGATGGGAAGGGGAGAAGGAAGAGAGGATGAGGAGAGGTTTGTTATTGGATACGAAATTACAGCTGGATAGGACACACGGGGTCTGGTGTTGTGCAGCCCCGTAGGGTGATGAAACGTGTCTTGGGACTCAGAGCTGCCCTAAGGCGTGAGCCAGGACTGATTCTTGGCATATGGATCAGGTGCACATTGACTGCCAGATCGTCATCCCCAGCAGTGCTCGACAAACATTTTTTGTCTGTGCCACTCAGCAACACTTCTCCAATACTGTCTGATCTCATAGGTTTGTGCTTTTCGAGAGCAGGAAGACTGTGCCAGGTCACATTTACAGATTCTTCAGAGCCATGTTTATCAATGTTCATATTTTTTCCTTCTATTTTTATTTGACATGTAATAATTGTACATGCTTGTGGGTTATAGAGTGACATTTCCATACATGTGTACAATGCACAATGGTCAATTCAGGGTAACTTGAACATTCATCACCTCAACCATGTATCATTTATTTGTGTTGTGAACATCTAGAATCCTCTGTATTATTCTCACATTGCTATAAAGAACTACCTGAGATTGGGTAATTTATAAAGAAAAGAGGTTTATTTTTTCTATTTTTTTTTTTATTATTTTTTGCCACCAAGTTACCATGAGAAAAGAAAAGAGGTTTAATTGGCTCACAGTTCTGCAGGGTCTACAGGAAGCCTCAGGAAAATCACAATCATGGTGGAAGGCAAAAGGGAAGCAGACACGTCCTATATGGCTGGAGCAGGAGGGAGAGAATGAAGGGGGAGGTCCCACCGGCTTTTAAACAGCCAGATCATGAGAACTCACTATCATGAGAACAGCAAGGGGGAAGTCCACCCCCAAGATCCAGTCACCTCCCACCAGGCCTCTCCTCCAACACTGGGGATTACAATTTGACATGAGATTTGGGTGGGGACACAAATCCAAAGCATATCATCATCTCTTCTAGCTTTTTGAAACTGTATAGTAAATTATAGTTAACCATATTCATCCTGCAGCGCTGCAGAATCCCGGAACCCATTCATCCTATCTGGCTGTAATTTTGTATCCATTAGCCAACCTCTCCTCATCCTCCTCTGCTGTCTTCCCTTCCCAGCCTCTAATACTCACAAGTGTACTCTTTACTTATGTGAGCTCAATATATTTTTTTAGTCTCACACATGTCAGTAAGAACATGTGCTATTGACTTTTCTGTATGTGATTTATTTCACTTAACAAAATGTCCTCCAGCTTCATTCATGTTACTGAAAAGGACAGATTTCATTACTTTTTATGACTCAATAGTATTCCACTGTGTATCTTTTTTTTTTTTTTAGACAGAATTTTGTTCTTGTTGCCCAGGCTGGAGTGCAATGCTGCTATCTCTGCTCACTGCAACCTCTGCCTCCTGGGTTCAAGTGATTCTCCTGCCTCAGCCTTCTGAGTAGCTGGGATTACAGGCATGTGCTACCCCACCCAGCTAAATTTTGTATTTTTAGTAGAGACAGGATTTCTCCATGTTGGTCAGGCTGGTCTCTAACTCCCAACCTCAGGTGACCTGCCTGCCTCGGCCTCCCAAAGTGCTGGGATTACAGGCCTGAGGCACTGCGCCTGGCTCCAGTGTGTTTCTTTACCACATTTTCTTTGCCCATTCATTCATTGTTGGCCACTTAGGTTGATTCCATAGCTTAGCTATCACGAATAATGCTACAATAAACATGAAGATGCAGGTGAAACAGTAGGGACAGCACTCAGCCCCACCACCACTGATGCATTTTTTCCAAATCCAGCATCTACCAGACCTTGCACCACCACCTCTACTGGCATCATCCCTGCTAACAGTGAGACCTTAAGGAAATTAGGATAAGCAGCATCTTACCATGAATCTTATTCAAGGGAGTTAACCCTATTACCTGCAATTGCAAAAGAGCAGAAAAATGACCAATTTTTACCCTTTGCCTCATTATGATACAAAAATCCCCTACCAGGCAGGGAATTAGCCACCATTTTTGGATAATGTGATGTATGTACTAACATGATTTCTCACAGCAAATGTATACCCTGTGCTCCACCCCACACATTTAACGACACTTGAATACCTCATGCTTATTCACAGCATCCTTCTTAAAACACTGCAAAAAGGTGAGGTGCAGTGGCTCACTCCTGTAATTCCAGCACCTGGGGAGGCCAAGGCGGGCAGATCATGAGGTCAGGAGTTCAAGACCAGCATGACCAACATGGTAAAACCCCATCTGTACTAAAAATACAAAAATTAGCTGAGTGTTGTGGTGCGTGCCTGTAATCTCAGCTACTCAGGAGGCTGAGGCAAGAAAATTGCTTAAATCTGGGAGGTGGAGGTTGCAGTGAGCTGAGATCGTGACATTGGACTCCAGCCTGGCTAAAGAGCGAGACTCAGCCTCAAAAAAAAAAAAAAAAAAAAAAGACAAACAAAAAAAGAATTCTTGGGACATAATTAAGATTTCATACACATATTTAACTACTACAAGAATGTTGATCACACTGTTGCTTAAAAAATAGGAAAAAACTGGGAACAATTGACATGTCTAGTATCTGGAGGGTGGTTAAATAACAGTAAATCCAAACAATATAATACTACGCAATTGGTTAAAATGATGTTATATGGCCGGGCGTAGTGCCTCACGCCTGCTGTAATCCTAGCACTTTGGAAGGCCGAGGCGAGTGGATCACTGGAGGTCAGTAGTTTGAGACCAGCCTGGACAATGTGGTGAAACCTTGTATCTACCAAAAATATAAAAAATTAGCTGGGTGTGTGGCACACACCACTGTAATTCAGGCTACTCAGAAGGCTCAGGCAGAATTGCTTGAACCCAGGAACCTGGGAAGTGGAGGCTGTGGTGAGCTGAGATCATGCCACTGCACTCCAGCCTGGGCAACAGAGTAAGACTTTATCTCAAAAAAAAAAAAAAATCAATGTTATAGAAGGAAATATCTTGATGTGGGAAAGCTGTTTATGATTTGTAATATTGTGAGGTAAAAATAGTATTTGCCTTTGTAAAAATGCATACATTATATAATCTTTAATAAAGTGATACATAGGAATATTATTCATAGGAAAAGTTATAGAATGATAGATTCCAGTGGATTTTAAACTTCATTCTGAAGAACTGTAAGGTGTGAAGAAGGTGCTTCAGGACTCAACTTTAGGGGTGTTTGCAGACCAAACTGTTGGGTTTTCAGGCATCCACCTCCTAATTTTACGTTTTATATATTGATAACCTATATAAGATTCATTTAAAGAAGAAGTTTTGCAAGTTTGAAAAATTTGCAAATCACTTATGTATACTGAGTGTAAGAGTAGTTATCTCTAGATGTTTTTCTATTTTTGAATCACTCAAGTCTCAACTGACCCATTAGCAGTAAGCCCAATTACCTGCAGTTTCTTTTCTTTGCATGTCTTGTGTTTTCAGATTTCTCTATAATGCAAAGTATTTTTGTAATTAGAAGAAAAGTCATTTTAATTTTTAAGAAGCTAAGAAGACAAGAACAACATTACATTCACTTGATAATAACATTTCAATACATTAAATCAGAAAAGAGTCTCAGACAAAGGATTGTAAGGGGGGTTTTATTCTTGAGTAGAGCACAGTGGTTTATTTTTATCTGTGGGTTTACCTGTTTCCATAGTAGCAACCTAGATCAACTGAGAACAGATGGATTGGCTTTTCTGTTGAATGTGACTTCTAATTATCTTGTAAATTAAGTTCTTGCCCTATTTGGCTGTATGAGACCAATGACTGGAAGAATCTGAACCAAACTAGAGAGTAACTAAAGGAAATAATCAAAGCAAAAATGTGAAAAAGTTTGTTTTAAAATCCTTCTGCATTAGCTGTCAAAGCAAAAATACGAAAAAGTTTGTTTTAGAACCCTTCTGCATTAGCTGGGCATGGCAGCACAATGCCTGTAGTCCCAGCTAATTGGGAGGCTGAGGCAGAAGGATCACTTGGGCCCACTGGAGGCGGCAGGGAGCTATGGTTTTACCACTGCAACTCCAGCCTGGATGACAGTGTGAGACTGGTCTCAAAAAAAAAAAAAAAAGAGGAAGAAGAGAAATGACTAAATAAAAATCCCTCTGCAAATAATTATATATTATATTCCTGAATTTTTCCCACGGTGAACCAAATAACAAACTGTTGGCATGTCTATTTCTCAAGTTCAGTAGATAGTCCTATTGCATTGTGTTATTTATTAGTTTATATTAAGAAATGATCTACTGGCTGGGCACGGTGGCTCACACCTGTAATCCCATCACTTTAGGAGGCCGAGGTGGGCAGATCATGAGGTCAGGAGATCAAGACCTGGCTAACGCAGTGAAACCCTGTCTCTACTAAAAATACAAAAAATTAGTCAGGTGTGGTGGCACACAGCTGTAGTCCCAGCTATTCGGGAAACTGAGGCAGGAAAATCGCTTGAACCCAGGAGGTGGAGGTTGCAGTGAGCTGAGATCACACCACTGCACTCCACACTCCAGCCTGGGTGACAGAGCGAGACATGATCTACCTAATGGGTCTCAGCCTTTTAAAATTTAAACCACTCCTCAGGGGTTTTAGGAAGTTAATAAAACACTGGTTTCCTCAGTTTTTAGGATGATAATGAGAGAAATAAGCATGTGGAGTTGGTTAAAGTAAATCTTTTTAATTTGGAAAGGTGCATCTTGTGACTTCCTGCCATTAGTGCATATACCGCCTGGGAAAGTTAAACGTTTTTTTTCTTCATTCATTTATTCTTTCTTTTCCTTTCCTTTTTTTTTTTTTTTTTAACTTTTAAGTTAAGAGGTGTCAACAAAAAGAGTCAACTCAACTCTGTAAAATATTTGAAGGGATTTATTCTGAGCCAAAAATATGAGTGACGATGGCCCATAACACAGCCCTCAGGAAGTCCTGAGAACTGTGCCCAGGGTGGTTGGGGTACAGCTCAGTTTTATACATTTTAGGGAGGCATGAGACTTCAGTCAAATACATTCAAGTAACTTGGTTTAGTTCAGAAAGGTGGGACAACTTGAAGGGTGGGGCTTTCAGGTTATAGGTAGATTTAAATTTTTTCTGGTTGACAATTGGTTGAGTTTATCTAAAGACCTGGGATCAATAGAAAGGAAATGTTTGAGTTAAAATAAAGAACTGTGGAGACCAAAGTTTGTACTGTGCAGACAAAGCCTTCAGGTAGCAGGCTTCAGCAATAATAGATTGTAAATGCTTCTTATCAGACTTAAGGTCTGTGTTGATGTTAACGCCATGGAGGTATAATGAGGCATGTCCAAGCCCCACTTCCTGCCAAGGCCTGAACTAGTCCTCAGGTTAAATTTTAACCAGGCCCTGCCCCTGGAGGAAGTCCCTTCAGATGGTTGGTGGGGGGTCTTACAATTTTATTTTTGGTTTATAGGGGTACAAGGGCAGGTTTCTTACATAGATAAACTTGTGTCCTGGGGTTGTTGTACAGATTCATTCTTTCATTCATTCTGTAATTCTAACCAGGAGCTTCCCAAATGCAAGATTAATGTCCATTGAGTGCTAATGGTGTGAGTGTTATAATCTTTGTGCCAGGAAGCCTGACAGCAAGCCAGGAGAAATCTGAGTTTGACTTAGCTTGACAAATGTATGTTTAGCCAATGTTAGATATTTGCTAATACAAGTGAAACATAAACCTTAACTTCATTTAGTAAAAGGTGTGAAACCATGCCTGCTTTTTAGGAACTACTTCTCTACAACTTAGCCTTCCTTTCTTCCTGCTATGGCAAAGTGTCCTGTTTTTCTTATCCAAACTGAGGACTAAGCTCTGATGTTTTTTTCTTATCCTACCCAAATTCCTATCTTAAGGTTTTAGGGAGTCATGCCCTACAAACCATAAATTCTCATGAGATGGGTTTTGTTTAACCCTATATATAATTGTAACCGAATTAGATGCAACCGGATTTTCTGGAACTCAAGCTCCTGGCCTCTCCGGCCCCTATGACTGTGGGAAAGAGGACCTCGATGTCACAGTGAGTGTTATAGCTCAAATAGAACTCGTGGACCCAAAGAGTGTGCGGTAGTGTGGTTTATTAGTGAAAGGACAGCTTCCACACCGGGAGAGGGGACCTGGAGGGGGCGCTGCTGCAGGCTTCTGCGGCTGGAGCTTATACCTTTGAGTTATCCCTACCCATTCTTGTTCTCGTTCAGTGAGAGGGTATTTTTTTTCAAACTTTCTCTGGATCAGTTGATCTTTGAATACTTTACTAGATGGTTACTGTTTTAAAACTCTTGAGTCATTGAGTCCACGCCTCCAGGGGTCAGAGGCAGGAAAAGTCCCTGCCCTTGAACAAAGCCCCTAGGAGCCAGAGGTGGGAAAACTGGAAACAAGGCCCCTAGCATGAAGTTCCTCTAACATAGTTCCTCATAATGACTACTTTCCAAATTGACTTTGGCATAACATTACATGACAAAGAAAAAAAAATATTTTACCTCAAAACATGTTTCTTTGCCACATTTTGAAATAGCCCTGCAAAACCATCCTTTGTGGGGGGAAATTTGCATCTGTAAAGAATGTCTATTTATTTATTTAGAGACAGAGTCTTGCTCTGTCGCCCAGGCTGGAGTGCAGAGGCATGATCTTGGCTCACTGCAACCTCTGTCTACCAGGCTTAAGCAATCCTCTTGCCTCAGCCTCCCAAGTAGCTGGGATTACAGGCATCCACCACCACGCCCGGCTAATTTTTTGTACTTTTAGTAGAGATGGGGTTTCCCTATGTTGGTCAGGCTGGTCTCAAACTCCAGACCTCAGGTGATCTGCCTGCCTCGACCTCCAAAAGTGGTGGGATTGTAGGCATGAGCCACTACCCCCAGCCTCGCCCACATTTTTGAGGATGGATCTTCCTTACTCATTCCACTGATTAAAATGCTGATCTCTTGGAAACTTCCTCACAGACACACCCAGAAATCATGTTTACCAGCTATCTGGATGTCCCTAAACTCAATCAAGTTGATACCTGTAATTAACTATCACTCCAGTTGAATCAGTTCATTTATTCATCCATCAAACTTTGCTTGCCATGTGCAATGTCCCATGTACGTGCTAGATACTAGACGCTGTGGCAGGCAGTGGAGGACAAAGATAAAGACTAAGCCCCAGCCCTCAAGAAGCTCACACAAATGTTTGTGAGCTCCTAGTGTGAGGATAAAGGTAAATGAGAAGTAAATAGGAAGAATGAGGAGATGTGGAAGGAGACGCCAAGGAAGACTTCCTGGAGAAAGACGTCTGGGGTAACATCGCCACCTTCTAACTGCCCAGCAATTTCCCTTGCCCGCTGCCCAAATAGAGGTGATTTATCAAGACAGGGGAAGTGCAACAGAAAAGGAGTGTAATTCACATGCAGCCAGCTGAACAGGAGGCCAGAATTTTATTACTCATGAGGAAGGAGACCCTTAATCCTCTTCAGCCTTCTACATTGCATCTTGAAAGGAGAAGTTCAAAGTCAGCCAGAGGAGGGACCAGTTGGCCCCACCAGTGGGGTTAAGGATAAGACCCCTACTGCTAACCACAGTCCCATCTGTAGATCATGGATATGGTATGGAGGAATCTTTCTGGAAGGTGTTATTTTTACTTAAACACGATCAAACCCCCACCTAAGTCACGTACCCCATGACTACTTCACGGATCAAGACCGTTTCACATGTAATTTCTAGAGTTGTAAGCCTTTAAGAGGGCAAGGATCTTCTTTGTTGAGGAGCTCGGCTGTTAGGCATCTATGCAGCTCCCAGCAAATAAATCACCACTTCCATCCCAGTTTGGTGTGCGAGAGGTTTGGTTCATGGCCTTTCCTGCTTCACTCAAATTAGTCTCCCCAAAATTCAGACAGTGGGCTTATTTTAAAACGATAATTTGAGAGTGGGCACAGTGGCTCAAGTCTGTAATCTCAGTACTTTGGGAGGCTGAGGAGGGTGGATTACCTGAGGTCAGGAGTTCTAGACCAGCCTGACCAACATAGTGAAACCTTATTTCTACTAAAAATACAAAATTAGCTGGGCTTGGTGGCAGGTGCCTGTAATCCCAGTTACTCTGGAGGCTGAGACAGGAGAATCCCTTGAACCCAGGAGGCAGAGGTTGCAGTGAGCCAAGATCATGCCACTACACTCCAGCCTGGGTGTGAGAGTGAGAAAGGGTCTCAAAAAGTAAAAAAATAAAAAAAGATAATTTGCCAGGTAATAGGGCCCGGAGTGGGGAGTATTGATTGGTTGGGTGGGAGATGAAATCATAGGGGATCAAAGTGGGTTCTTTTTGCTGCCTTCTGTTCCTGGATGGGACTGTAGTATTGGTTGAGCCAGATTACGTGTGGGTGGCTGCAGCTGGTGCATCAGTAGGCAGGGTCTGAAAAGTATCTCAAGCACTAGTCTTAAGTTTTACAAGAGTGATGTTATCTTTAGGAGCAACTGGGGAAGTTCAGAATCTTGTGGCCTCTATTTGCATGACTTTCATACCATAACTGCTAACCTTGTGGCTAACTTGTTAGTCTCGCAAAGGCAGTCTGGCCCACAGGCAAGAAGAGTTTGTTTCGGGAAAGGGTTGTTATCTTTCATCTTTATTTCAAGGTTCAACAATATGCTAGCTTCATTTCAAGGTGCAAAAATACACTATCTATGCCCAGGAATGAAAAAGGCTTTTTAAGTGTGGGTATACCCTGTGCGAGATTAAGCTCCGTCTTGTGTGACCACCAACAGGCTCTCTTGGGAAAGGGTGCAAGGCCAGGACGCAGATGGGTGTTGCAATTATGGACACATGGAGGGGCCGCCATGTATTTGCTGACCCTCGTCTATATCATAACTTTTTGTTAGTTTCCCTCTATGGTTACTGCACCATGCTATAATATTTGGTTATGTCTGAATAGCCTTACATGCAAAGAGACAGATTTGCCATCCTGAGTAATAATTCGAATGGCTAAAATGAATTTCCTTTTCATGTATACAGGTAAATCAACTGTTTGTAACCCTGGTGACACATTAGAGTCATCTCTAGAACATAAACATTTTTAATGCCTCGCCCTCACTTCAGATGGAATGAATCACAATCTCTGCAGTGGAACCAGGCATCAGTATTTTCAGAGAGATCCTGGGTGATTCTTTGCGTAGCTAAAGTGATTCTTTGTGTAGCATCTGTGTGCAAGTGGTCATTATTCAATCCAGATGTGTTCTTCTCAGTCAGTTGGTTCCAGAACATGATGGTGGAACATACCAAGTGGTTGTTATTACCAGCAAAGCTTAGCTGCTTCATGAGCTGTATCTGTTGGGTGGTTAGTGGCAGGCAGAGCAGATGACATCTATATGTTTGGTATTTTTGGTGAAAAGAGGAAGGCCAAATGCAAGGGGTTCCTATCTTCAAACTGATCATTGATAACATTGCTGGTGTCCCTGCTGCTTGCTCACCCCTGCCGTCTACTAGGGGAAAGCAGAAGCAGTGGAGATGTGGTCCCTGCCCTTAGCGGAAGAGGTGAAGAGGTGAGGTGGAGCGGGGAACACTTGCAAAGCTACTCTTATCCTCTAGGCACTTTCTTTTTTTTTTTTTTTGAGCCAGAGTTTCGCTCTTTGTTGCCCAGGCTGGAGTGCAGTGGTGCAATCTTGGCTCACTGCAACCACCGCCTCCCAGGTTCAAGTGACTGTGCTGTCTCAGCCTCCCGAGTATCTGGATTATAGGTGCCTGCTACCACGCCCAGCTAATTTTTTTTGTATTTTTTTAGTAGAGATGGGGTTTCACCATGTTGGTCAGGCTGGTCTCGAACTCCTCCTGACCTTAGGTGATCCGCCCACCTCAGCCTCCCAAAGTGCTGAGGTGAAGGCATGAGCCATCATACCCAGCCCCTCTAGGCACTTTCTATGTGTTATCTCATGTAATCCTGATAGCCTAGAAAATTAGATGTGACTGTCTTCACACAACAAAATGGATTCTGAATCAGAATGTGTGTGTGTATGTGTGTGTGTGTGTGTGTGCGCGCGCGCTGAGAGCCACTGGGCTAGTTGATCTAGATCTATGCAATTTCTTCCAGCTCTAATGGACAGTTATTTTTAACCTCATGAAGGAAATATGACGGGTTTAACTTTAAATTATTTGTTTATTCTCCTTTTTCTACAAATTATTTGAGCCAGTTTCTAATATTATGTTATGATTAAAATGAAGACATATAGGGTCAGGGAACCATGAAGGGCTATCGTGAGTGTGAAATGTGGCAAGGCAGGTGGAGCACTTAGCACAGGACCTGGCCAAGGTAAGGCTCAGTGAATGGAAGGAAGCGCTTGTTATCTAGATGAATGCATCAGCTACGGCTCTCCCTAAGCATCACTTCTGAACACAGCTTTACAGAAACACTGGGCAGCAGACTATTTGATATCGTGGTCTCTAGAACACAAATATCTGTATCATCGATTAAGGGTGGCTGAAGGGAGCATAAGGTAGTGGGAGGAAAGGACTTTCCAGAGGGGACATTCGGGCAGGATGCATGTTCTGGTTTGGTGTGTCTGGGTGATGGTGGAGATTAGTCTGAGAGGTAGAGGGTGCTGGGAAGTAAGTTCAGATTACAGAGGCCTTTGAAGGCTGAATGAAGAAACATAAATTTGGCGTGTTAGAATTGGAAATGTTGGCTGAGTGTGGCGGCTCACGCCTGTAATCCCAGAACTTTGGGAGCCCAAGGCAGGTGAATCACGAGGTCAGGAGCTCAAGAGCAGCCTGACCAACATAGTGAAACTCTGTCTCTACTAAAAATACAAAAATTAGCTGGGCGTGGTGGCACGTGCCTGTAATCCCAGCTACTCAGGAGGCTGAGGCTGGAGAATCGCTTGAACCTGGGAGACAAAGTTTGCAGTGAGCTGAGATTACGCCACTGTACTCTAGCCTGGGTGACGGAATAAGACTCTGTCTCAAAAAAAAAAAAAAAAAAAAAGAAATGGAACTGTTGAAGCTTCAGTTGCTGACTTTATGGCTATGGCAACCTCTCATATTCATAGAGCTTCATGTGAGAACATCCTGTACTGCTGGTCTAGCTTACACCTGTAATCCCAGCACTTTGGGAGGCTGAGGCAGGAGGATCACTTGAGGCCATGAGTTTGAGGCCAGTCTGGACAACGTAGTGAGACCCTATCTCTACAAAAAAAAATAAAAAATAAAAATGTTAGTTGGGCATGGTGGTGTGTGCCTGCAGTCTTGGCTACCCAGAAGGCTGACAGGAGGATCATTTCAGCTCAGAAAGTTGAGGTTGCAGTGAGCCACGATCGTGCCCCTGCACTACAGCCTGCACAACAGAGTGAAACCCTGTCTGTAAAAAAATAAATAGGCCAGGCATGGCTGGCTCATGCCTGTAATCCCAGCACTTTGGAACGCTGAGGTGGGTGGATCACAAGGTCAGGAGATTGAGACCATCCTGGCTAACACGGTAAAACCCCGTCTCTACTAAAAACAAAAATTAGCTCGGCATGGTGGTGGGTGCCTGTAATTCCAGCTACTCGGGATGCTGTGGCAGGAGAATTGCTTAAACCCGGGAGGTGGAGGTTGCAGGGAGCCGAGATAGTGCCATTGCACTCCAGCATGGGCGACAGAGCAAGACTCCGTCTCAAAAAATAAATAAATAGAAACAAAACCAAACATCCCCTCCTCCCTCCCTCCCTCTCTCTCTTTCTCTCTTCCTCTCTTCCTCTCTTCTTCGTTCTCACTTTTGTGCCTTCTTTCTTTCTTTTTCTTTCTTTCACCATGCCCAGCTACTTTTTGTATTTTTTGTAGAGACAGGGTTGTGCCATGTTGCCCAGGTTGGTCTCAAACTCCTGGGCTAAAGCAGTCTGCCCACCTTGACCTCCCAACGTACTGGGATTACAGGTGTGAGCTACCATACCAGACCCAACTCCAGCTATTTTTAAATTATTTGTGGTTTCCATCCATATGCCGAGTATGAAATTAGAGAATGTCCACTGGGATTTCTCCCTTCCCTCATTTGCTTATTGGATTCTCATTAGTGTGCAAGAGCCTTGAGGTCAGAGACTGAGCTTCACACTCATCTGCCACCACACCTGGTCCAGACCACGTGTGTGAGCTTCACAGTTGCTTCAAATGTAATTGTAACAGTGGGCTTGAGTTGACTCAGTGTGGACTGATGTGCTGCCTTGCAGTTTATGATGAGCACAGAGCTCTTTTTGTTCAGAGAGGGTGGCTAAGTCTGAGGCAGCAGCCAAACTCCTACTCCTGCACTGTCGGATTTTTTTCTTTTTGTAAAAAGAGATTGCTCAGAACAGTGCTTTCTCCACAGCCATGCCAAATCTCACTTACAAGACAATGAGTGAGCGTGTAAATTTGTATAAAGTTGTATGTCTGTGTGTATAGCATTCTCTCTTTCTTGATTGAGATTAACTATGCTGGTATTTTGTGACTGTATTTATCAGAGGGGTGGTCAAACACCTAATGGAAACTCTTCTTCTGGTCATACCATGCTCATTCCAAACTTTACCTAGAGATGGAAGTTGGAGTGGCACTAACATTAGAAGTCATATTCAGAGATTTTTTTTTCCTTCTAGATTGTTGGGATTACAGGTGTGAGCCACCACATCTGGCCTCTCTTGTTAATCTGTCTTTTATCAGCTTAATTTCCAGGGCCCCAGTGGGAGAACCTAGAAGGATAGAGAGAGAAAGCTTTTCCTCCCCTATAGCATATGTATAATAAAAGAATGGCTCCATTTGAGCCTGCAAGCCTGCAGTGTGGTTATGTGTGTTTGTGATGGTTGATGAATGTGTGTAACAAGGGGGAGGTGTGGGGGAGGGTGACAGGGATCCAGGTCATTTGTTTTTATCTTTCCTTTTTTTTCTTTTGAGGTGGAGTCTCACTGTTGCCCGGGCTGGAGTGCAGTGGAGCGATCTCAGCTGACTGCAACCTCCACCTCCTGGGTTCAAGCAATTCTCCTGCCTCAGCCTCCCAGGTAGCTGGGGCTACAGGTGTGTGCCGCCATGCCTGGCAAATTTTTTGTATTTTAGTAGAGACGGGGTTTCACCATGTTGCCCAGGCTGGTCTCAAACTCTTGAGCTCAGGCAATCTGCCTCCCAAAGTATTAGGATTACAGGCGTGAGCCACCGCTCCTGGCCTCATTTGTTTTTTTTCTAAAAAATGATCTTCAAATGCATTTTTGAAAAGTAGTTTTATTTAAAAATATGAAAACAATGCATATTCAGGTAAATAGTATAAATACAGCATAGATAATATAAAGTGCAAATTAAGTCTTCTGATTGATTCACAACTCCATTATCCAATCCCAACCTAATCAGCAGAATGAATTGCGGTGTGTGTGTGTGTGTGTGTGTGTGTATGTGTGTGTGTATGTATTCTTCTGGTGTTTCTGAATTGTAATATAGTGTTATGATTTTATATAATTCAAGCATTATATGGTATTTTTGACACCAATGATCATTAGAAACATAGTTTAAATTCTTAATATTCTATCATTATTTTAAGAACTAATATATTTAATAATATATTTTTTTTGTTATATCTTTTATTTTTATTTATTTATTTATTTTTGAGACAGAATCTTGGCCTGTTGCTCAGGCTTGAGTGCAGTGGCACGATCTCAGCTCACTGCAACCTCTGCCTTCCGGGCTAAAGTGATTCTCCTGCCTCAGCCTCCCAAGTAGCTGAGACTACAGGTACATGACACCACACCCAGCTAATTTTTTGTATTTGTAGTAGAGATGGGGTTTCTCCGTGTTAGCCACGATGGTCTCATTGATCTCCTGACCTGGTGATCCTCCCACCTTGGCCTCCCAAAGTGCTGGGATTATAGGCATGAGCCCACACCCAGTCTGTTAGATCTTTTAAATTTTGTTTTGTTTATGTATTTCGAAGAAAGGTGAATAAAGTGAGACCATTTTCCAAGAGTGCTCTATAGTTTTCTCGTTAATAAACAAATAGTATATGTTCATCTTACAAATTAAAGAAGGCTGGGTGTGGTGACACATGCCTGTGGTCCCAGCTACTGTAATACCCCAACCGGGTTCTTCTTGCCCACTCCCCAGAAAAGCCAAGACACTGAGAACAGAAGGAGATGCAGTGGAGAAAGAGTCTAATAATTGCAAGGCTAGCCAAGCTAGGAGAACAGGAGATATTTCTCAAGTCTGCCTCCCCGAGAGTTCAGAGGTTAAGGTTTTTCAAGGATAGTTTGGTGGGCAGGGGACAAGGGAATGGAGAAGGCTGACTGATTGGGTTAGGGATGAAATCATAGGGAGTGGAAACTGTCTTCATGCACTGAGTCAGTTTCTGAGTGAGGAGCCAGTTAAGTCATTTCCTAGGTATGGGCCAGGAGTCCAGGTGTATTAGCCCAGGAAAATGCAAAGTCTGAAAAATATTGCAAACACCAGTCTCAGGTTTAACAACAGTGCTGTTATCTATGGGGCAATTAGAGAAGTTACAACTCTTGTGACCTCTGGCTACATGATTCCTATGTAAGTTAGAAGGCAATGACTAGTTACTATTTTACTAGGCCTAGGTCTTAGCAGAATTCAGGCCTGTACCATAATTCTAACCTTACAGCCTTTCATTAGCTTTACAAAGGGCAGTTTCAGTCCGTGAACAAGAAGCAGGGTAATTTTAGGAAGGGCTATTATCATCCTTGCTCTAAGGTTAAGCTATAAACTAAATTCTTAGTATAATTAGCTTGGCCTGTGCCCAGGAATGAGCAAGCACAGTTAGCTTGTAAGGTTAGAAGCAAGATAGAGTCAGTTATGTTAGATTTCTCTCACTGCCATCATTTTTGCAAAGGTGGCTTCCGTTCTTGGGAGGTTGGGGTGGGAGGATCAGTTGATCCCAGAAGTTTAAGTCCAGCCTGGGCAACACAGTGAGACCCTGGCTCAAAAAAAAAAAAAAAAGAGAAATAAGAAAATAAAAATTATTTTGAATCTTACCACCCAGAGATGACTTTGACCACTGTAGCTACTTAGTAATTCTTTTACCAATGAAATTAGCAGAAAACATCCTTACCCCTAATGAAATTATATGGTATAGCGCATAGGATTGTTTCAAGTATGTGTAATATGTACCTAGTAAGCATTTATTCTCTCTTTTTTTTCTCTCTTGCTCTCTTGTGCTCCCTTATTTTCACTCTCCTTAGTTATTGTTCTCCTGAGGATTTGATTTGGATCTGTGTGTCTTTGCCAAATCTCATGTTGAAATGTAATCTCTGTTGTTGGAGGTGGGGCCTGGTGGGAAATGTTTGTATCATGAGGGCATATGCTTCATGACAAGCTTTCTGCCATCCACTTGTGTGATGAGTGAGTTCACGTGAGAGCTAGTTGTTTTGTGTGTGGCACTGCTGGGGGCAGTGGCTCACGCCTATAATCCCAGCACTTTGGGAGGCCGAGGTGGACAGATCACGAGGTCAAGAGATGGAGACCATCTTGGCCAACATGGTGAAACACTGTTTCTGCTAAAAATACAAATATTAGCTGGGTGTCGTGGTGCATGCCTGAAGTCCCAGCTACTCAGGAAGCTGAGGCAGGAGAATCGCTTGAGCCCATGAGGCAGAGGTTGCAGTGAGCCAAGATTGCAGAACTGCACTCCAGCCTGGAAACAGGGAGACTCCGTTTCGAAAAAAAAAGTGTGTGACACCTCTCACTCCCCATCTCTTGCTGCTGCCCTGGCCATGTGATGTGCCTGTCCCTCCTTTGCCTTCCACCGTGTTTGGCAGCTCCCTGAGGACTCCTGAGAAGCTAAGCAGATGTTAACACTATGTTTCCTGTAAGGCCAGCAGCACCATGAGCCAATTAAACCTTTTGTCTTTATAAATTATCCAGTCTCAGGTATTTCTTTGTTTTTTTGTTTTTGTTTTGCAACAGAGTCTCACTCTGTTGCCCAGGCTGGAGTGCAGTGGTGTGATCATGGCTCACGGTAGTTTTAAACTCTCCAGCTCAAGCAATCCTCCTACCTTGGCCTCCTGAGTAGCTGGGACTACAGGCATGTGCCACCAATCCCAGTTAATTTTTAGATGTTTTATAGAGACAGGGTCTCGCTATGGCCAGTCTCAAACTTCTGGGCTCAAGTGATTCTCCTGCCTTGGTCTCCCAAAGTGTTCGGATTACAGGTGTGAGCCACTGAGCCTGGCCAGGTATTTCTTGATAGCAATGCCAGAATGGCCTAATACACTTGATAAGGTATAAATGATGTTCAGTAAACACAAATTGATGAACTAATTAAGTTGGACAGTTGATTCCATTTGTTAACTCAAAATACATTTGTTGAGCAAAACAGATATAGTTCCTGAACTGATGAAGCTTTTACAGTCTCACGAGAAACTACTATTAATCAAATAGCCATACAAATAAGCATAACCCACAAGCCATGCTAAATACTATGAAGCTATGCTGAATATTATGAAACTATGATGAATACTTGGACCTGACCAAGCTAGTCGGTCCAGGAGCATTTCCTGGAGAAGCAATTTATTGGTTGAAAGAGTCATCCTGAGGCAGGAGCAGGGCAGGAGTGTGTGAGCATAGCACACACAAAGGCTCCAAGGTGGATGGCAGGTGACACCGAGGGAATAGAGAGGGTGCACGGGTGAATGCACAGAGTGGGGCTTAGAGGGCTTAAGAGGCAGAGAGGGACCACATCACACTGGGCCTTGTAGGGCACATTAAAGATGTGGGCCTTTAATCTAGGAGTGGCATGAAAACATTGAAAGACTTTAAGAAGAGAAGCATCAAAATTGGATTTGTGTTTTGAAAACACCCTTGACTATGTGGAGAATGGTTAGAGACAAGCAAAAATTAATGCAGGGGAACAGTTAGGAGGCTGTCAAAGTAGGACAGGTGAGTGGGGTAGAGGCTTTGACTAGAAGGATAGTACAGGTAAAAGTCACGGCAATGGCAATGTTGGGGAGAGGGAGAGGGAGAGGGGAATGGTCAGGATGACACATAAGTTTCTCAATTTTAAGGGTATGTGGACCAACAATGTATAAGAAAAATTGTACACCACAACCGAGTGGGATTTAGTCCAGGCATGCAAGCCCAGCTCAACATTAGAAATCAATCAGTGTAATTAATCTACCATATCAAAGAGCTAAAGAAGAAAAGTCACATAATCATATCACAAAGAAAGCATTTAACAGAATCTAATATCTGTTCATGATTTTAAAAAAGGTATCAGCAAGTTAGAAATGCAGGGGATTTATGTCAACTTGGTCAAGAGCATCTACAAAAACCTACAGCAGGTCTGGGCAACAAAGTGAGACTTTGTCTCTCCAAAACATAAACAAAATTATACAGGTGCGGTGGTGCACACCTGTAGTACCAGCTTCTTGGGAGGCTGAGGCAGCAGTGAGCAATGATTATGCCATTGCACTCCAATGTGGGCAACAGTGTGATCTTGTCTCAAAAAAAAAAAAAAAAAATTCCTACAGCTAAGATCGTATTTCATCGTGAAAGACTGGATGCTTTTGCTCTCAGATTAGGAACAAGACAAGGATGTCAGCTCTCATCACTCTTATTCAACATAGTACTGGAAGTTCTAGCCACTGCAATAAGCACAAAAAAAAAAAAAATAGAGAGAGAAAGGAAGGAAGAAAGAGAAAGAAAGAGAGAAAAGAAGGAAAGAACATACGTTTTCGAACAGAAGAAGAAGTAAAACTATCTCTATTTGCAGATGACATGATTATCAACAGAGAAAATGCCAAGGATTCTACAGAAGAAAAAAAAAGATCTGCTAGAACTAAGTGAGTTAAGCAAGATTACAGGATACAAGATCAACACAAAAATCAATCACATTTCTATATGCTAATAGTGAACATGGAGAAACTGAAATTTAAAATGCAGTACCTTCTTGGGCTGCTGTTGCTGTAATAAAAATAAAATAAAATGGAATACCATTTGATTGCTCTAAAGAAAACAAAATACTTGAGTATACACTCAACAAAACATGTATAAGGTCTGTATGCTGAAAACTACAAAATATTGGTTAAAAAATCAAAGGCAATCTAAATAAATGGAAAGACATATTATATTTCGGAAGACTCAACATAACGGAAATGTTGATTCTTCCCAAATTGATCTATAGGTTTAATGCAATTTCTGTCAAAATCCTAGGAAACTTTCTGAAGATGGAGAGAAGGTTATTCCAAAAATTATGTGGAAAGGCGTGGGCCTCCACAATACCTAAACCAGTCTTGACAAAGAGGAATAGAGTGGGAGGAATTGCTCTGCCTGATGCTAAGGCTTACTCTATATCTGAAGTAATCAGGACAGCATGGTATAGGTGAGGGGTTAGACAAACAGATCAATGGAACAAAATAAAGAATCCAGAAATAGATCCATATGAATCTGCTCAACTGGTTTTTGACAAAGGTACAAAAGCAATTCAACGCAGGAAGGATACCCTTTCCAACAAATGTGGCTGGAACAATGGGACATTCATGATCAGGCAATGAAATTTGACTTAAAACTCAACTTAATACAAAAATTAACACAAAATGAGCCATGGACTTACATGTAAAATGTAAAATATAAACTCTTAGCTGAGCATGGTGGCTCATACCTGTAATCCCAGCACTTTGGGAGGCCGAGGCAGGTAGATCATCTGAGGTCAGGAGTTGGAGACCATCCTGGCCAACATGGCGAAACCTCATCTCTACTAAAAATACAAAAATTAGCCAGGCATGGTGGAACGTGCCTATAATCCACCTACTCTATAGGCTGAGGCAGAGAATCACTTGAAGCCAGGAGGCAGAAGTTGCAGTGAGCCGAGATTGAGCCACTGCACTCCAGCCTGGGTGACAGAGTGAGACTCTGTCTCAGTAAATAAATAATATAAAATAAAATAAACTTTTGAGAAAAAAAATTATAGGAAAAAATCTTTGGTATCTAGATCTAGGCAATGATTTCATAAATGATTCATGAAAGCACTGTTCATGAAAACAAAAATTGATCAATTTGAGATCATCAAAATTAAAAACTGGGTTTGGTAAAAGCCAATGAGAAGAGGGTAAAAAGACAAGGTACAGAATGGAAAGAATATTTGCAAATGACATACGCAACAAAGGACGAGTATCCAGAATACTCTGAAAACCCAAGAGTAAAGATACAAACAAACCAATCAGAAAGGGGCAAAGGCATGAACGAAGTTTTGGAGGTTTCATCAAATAGGATATGTGGAGGCAAATAAGCACATGGAAAACTGTTCAGTAGGATTAGCCACAGAAGAAGGCAAATTAAAAGTATAGTGAGTTATTACTTCACACCTCTCAGAATGGCTAAAGTAAAAATGGTGAAAATGCCAAATGCTGGTGAGGACTGTAAAACAGAACAGCTACTCGGGCAAAGAGTTTGGCTCTTTCTTATAAATTAAACATGCAATGAGCATGTGACCCAGCAGTGACACTCTTGGGCATTTAACCCAGAGAAATTATAACTTACACAAAAACCTGTATACAGGTTTATTTGTGATTGCCAAAAATTGAAAATAGCTCAGATATCCTTCTCTTTTTTTCTTATTCTGGGGTAATTGACAAATCAGACATCTTTCAACAGGTAAATGGTTAAACAACTGGGGTAGATATAGTCCCCTGAACACTACTTAGCAACAAAGGAACAATCTATTGATACATGCAAGAATTTGGATGAATCACAGGGAAGTTGTTCTGAATGAAAACAGTCAATAGCCTAAAATAACATGTATAATTCACATATGACATTTTTGGAATGATAAAAATTTTAAAATTTGCAGCCCCTTCCAAACTTCTTGCTATCCCTCCATTGTGACACAGGAGGGTATATGTCCCCAAATCTAGCTATGTGTGAGTCCCTTTCTTGTATTGCCCAGTACAGTGCAGGGATCATGATTTTGCTTGGGCACATGTTCATGAATTTTAAAGTTCTCACCCTAAATTCTAGTAGCTCACCAAAATATTTTTCCAAAGAAAGAATGACCTCTCCCACTCTGGTACTTGGGATTAAGCTGAAATGTCACCTTTTTGTCTTCTTTTATTAGTGGTTCCTCTGCCTGGCATTTCCTGCCCCCAGCTCTGGCCATCCGTCCCTTAGCTCCTCTAAAACTACCTCCTTGTTAAAGACTCCTTGTCCATTCAGCTGTAATCACTTTCTTCTTTGAAATCTCAAAACGCTTTGCCCGTGCTTCAAGTGTCAATTCCTACTCTCTGTCTTACATTATGGTGACTCCTATCCCAGTTTCATATTTCTACTAGACTGTGAACAACCTGGGGCAGAGTCCATCACCTCTTTGTCCCTCATAGTGCTGGGTGCTGTGGAGACAGATGTCAAAAAGGCACATGCTAAGTCCTTGAAGAGCTCACAAACCTGAGTGGGGAGATGGTTTTATCCGTAAATCCCTTCATCTTGCACAAGCTGTGGACAAGCCAAAGAGTAATGTCCCATTTCAATTTCTCCTGAGGTTCATTTCTCCTCTTAAGACCCCACTCACTGAAAGAGGCAGATTAAATCGACAGAGAGTGATTCTCTTCACATACAACTTTGGGCCTGTTACTGCTTCACCTGAGTTGCTGAAGCCAGAAACTCTCAAGAGGAACACCTGCTTGGGAAAGAGATTTAGAGGCTGGAATGGCCAATGTGGGAGTTTCACCCATGAGACAAAAAACAAAACAAAAGAAAATACAAACGTGCAGAACAACAGAAAAGAAAACCAGATGTATTGCTGCACTTCTTTCCTTTAAAGTTTCACTCACATTTGAGAACATAAGTAATGTAAAAGTGATCTAAAATCACAATAGCTTTGACTAGGAAGTCTGTACTATGCCATGATCCTTAAAATTATTTTCCAGTATAATTTTAGAAGACGGGCATGGGGGTAATGAGAGTGGTATATAGCTGAAAGCATGCTATTTTTCTTCCTCTTTCTTTCTTCCTTTCTTTCTCTCTCTCTCTCTTTCTTTTTTGTATTTTTTGTAGAGAAGGGGTTTTGCCATGTTGGCCAGCCTGGTCTAGAACTCCTGACCTCAGGTGATCCACCCACCTCAGCTTCCCAAAGTGGTGGGATTACAAGTGTAAGCCACCGTGCCCAGCACTTACAATCTATTTTTTTGGTGCAAAACCGTATTAACTTTTGTACCAACCTAATACTTGGAAGGAAGATGGTCCTTTGAAGGTCAGGCAGGCATCATAGGTTTCAAGTTTATCATCAGGACTTCATAAAATTCCTTAACTGATTATACATTTCACCAACATTGCCATGTGCACTGTATTGATGTCTGTAGTAAACATCTATCATTTTGCCTTCCCCGTGTCGATTCTATCTTCTTTAGGAGTAGTTCCCTGATTTTCCTGGGGAACCTCCATTCCTCTGTTTTAGTCCATGTGGCTTCACTGTGATGGTCCTACTCTGTAATAACTTTGACAAATAAACCAGAACTGCGGACATTCCTTTGTCCCCAGATAACTAAAACTTTTGGTGTCTGCTAGTTCATTTGTTTTAGGAAATCCTACATGTGTTAGGGCCTATCCCCAGGACTGAGCAGTAGGAAATGAGATGTCCTGTATTAGTTGTGATACCATTTGCTAAGCTTTGCTATGATAATAATGGCTCCCTAATCTGAGTTGCTCATATTCGGTGTCTATTGCAACTTGAGACCCAGGCTGAGGAGTCTCCATCATCTTGTTAAAGTGCCACCTGGAACACGTGGCCTTCTTGGTCATCAAAAGGGAGAAAAAAGCTCATCAAAATCTCATACCCAAACTACATTTTGGCTCATTTGCTAGAACTAGTCACATGGTCCCACTTAACTGGAAGGTGGTTGGGAAGTGAAGTCTTCCATGTGCCCCAAAGGTGAGAAAACCTAGCGTGCACTAGTCATGTCTAGTACATGATGAAGCCTGTATTTGTATAAATATGATGAAGCCTGTATTTGTTAAATATTTATTTGTATAAATATACTTTCTTTCTCTCTCTAGTCACAGACAAATATTTTTACAAATACAAGCTTCATCATTTAAATACAGGCTTCGTCATGTGTTAGATATTAAGGGTTATAATGGTAAATATATTAAGTACTTATGTGTACTAGACATTTTACATAGATTATCATCTTATGAGTTATTGTCACGTTTTCTACATAAAGCAGTTGAGGTTGAGTTGGATGAGATGACTTGCTAGGAGGCACAAAGCAGGGGAGCGGAGATTCTATTTGACCCAGGTTGGAACCTGGCCACTTTGTGCCATCTTGCCTCGAAAACAAGAAGAATCCATTGGTGAGGGAAGGAATTGGAGCTGGTGAAATCCCTGAAAATTCAGGTGAGAAATGATGAGATGCTAGCTTGTCCCTATTCTGGGCAGATGGAGAGAACAGGCATTGCAAAGGTGAAATGATACAATTCAGTGATTGATCAAATACGGGGGTGAGGAAGAGGAGTGAGTCAATAATGACTGAGTTTTCTAGCAGTCTGACTGGGAGAGGCTTGATGCACCAGGAGAAGCGTGAGAGGCGATGTCAAGGTGACTGATGGAAACGTAGACTTGGAGCTGGGGTGGAGGGCTGGCTGCAGCATTTGACTTGAAAATCCTGTTCTTAAAGATAACTGTTTACAAGAGTAGAAGATAAGATTATCCAGAGAGAAAACACATGAGAAAAGGGTCCAGTCAAAACACTTTAGGGGTTAGGTCAGAGAAGGCGTATATGGAATCCTATAGTTTAAAGAAAAGAGAATGAAGAGTAAGGAATCATAAGGAACAAGGACATGTATCAGAGGCACCCAGACCTCTGTCTCCATGACAACATGGACCTCAGCAACAACAAATTCCCTTTTATGAGTGTTCATGTCTATAGGTTAGAGCATGACCTAACTAGACTTTACCTTTAGAAATGCACATATTAATACATATTTTGGCCTGGATGCTAAAGAATGCTGGTGTTTAATTTTAATCTCTTGGTCTTTAAGAATGGGCATTATACGCAAAAGATTGAAAAACAGATGGGGCCGGGTGCTGTGGCTCATGCCTATAATCCTAGCACTTTCAGGGGCCGAGGTGGGCAGATCACAAGGTCAGGAGACTGAGACCATCCTGGCCAACATGGTGAAACCCTGTGTCTAAAAATACAAAAAATTAGCTGGGCGTGGTAGTGGGTGCCTGTAATCCCAGCTACTTGGGAGGCTGAGGCAGGAGAATCGCCTGAACTTGGGAGTTGGAGGTTGCAGTGAGCTGAGTTGGTGCCACGACACTCCAGCCTGGCGAAAGAGCGACTCTGTTTCACAAAAAAAAAAAAGATGGAAAAAGTGAATCTAAAACATAAAAGAAAGAAACTATTCTGAGACTGAGATGAAAGAAAAAAAAGAGAAAATGTGTCCTCTTTAACATTATAGGGAAGCCTTCTGTTTTTCCAGGAGTAAGAAGACAATTGAGTAAGTGTTCTGTTTTTTGTTTGTTTGTCTGTTTTTTGAGAGTCTTGTTTTGTTGCCCATGCTGATCTCGACTCACTGCAACATCTGCCTCCTGGGTTCAAGCGATTTTTCTGCCTCAGCCTCCTGAATAGCTGGGACTACAGGCTTGTGCCACCACGCTAATTTTTGTATTTTTAGTAGAGACAGGGTTTCACCATGTCAACCAGGCTGGTCATGAACTCCTGACCTTAGGTGGTCTGCCTGCCTTGGCCTCCCAATGTGCTGGGATTACAGGTGTAAGCCACCTCTCTGAGTAAGTGTTTCAATGATGTTTTGTAAAAGCCAAAATTCCCAACTGGGCAGAAATCCTAGCTCCTCTTCCGGTTTTCACCCATTTCTTTGTTGGCTTCTGTTAAGCATTAACTTTGCTAGGAAATCTTCTCTGACTGAAGCAAAGCCACGTCCTCCTCAAGTGCCCTTGGTACCTTGAACCTTATTCTGAGAGTATTTACAAGTTGTGTCAGCTCAGAGGCAGATTTTAACAGTATGATGGACTTTATTGAAGTTTAAAATTCCAGGTCTTTCACTTGCTCAGGTTCTGTGGGATGGGACTTACAGAGAGTTAAAGGGTGACCTAAGTGGAAGCAGAAGCCAGATTGTAACCAGGATGCATTTATATAAAAGCATTTCTGATAAATTGCCTAGGTCACAAGAAAGGGACCTGAATTTCCAAGCCTCTGGTAGTTGGTAGTTTATAGTGATTTATTTTCTTACTGCAAATGCTCATTTTAATAACTAATTATGTATTTCTAGTTTTGTTCTCCAATTGCTCTTTTGCTGAAACAGAACTCCTAATACTCAAGTTTCAGTTCACAAAACATGGATCTGCTCTATATGCGCCACTTTTCATGACTAATTTACCAGTCAGCAAATTGCCTTAATCTGAGCCCAGTATCTCAGCCATGTTTGCAGCTGCGGGTTAGCATAGTGCCCTTGCTCATAGTCGCCTATAACAAGCATTCGTTGAATGAATGAACGTGAAGGGGCAAATCATGAGTCTAAAAAAATCCAGAGTTTGGATGGGGCAGGGTGGTCACGGGTGCTAAGACGTATGACAGAATGTGAAAGCGCAGGAACAGACCTGTAAATGGGAAGAGGAGATCGAAAGAAAAAGTCCCTGACTTTTCAGTTTTGTCTGGGGAAGCCAGGCCTAGTACATATGGCAGTTTTTATTTTCTTTCATTGTTTAATATAGCAGAAGCTTCAAAAATAATTAGTATTACATTCTCTCTACTGGCTGCAAAATGCTGCACTGAAATCCGAAAAGGAAATTATAGTAGAACGAAGTTATCTATGGTAAGATTATGCATTCATTGCACCACTGCACTCCAGCCTGGGCGACAGAGCGACACTCCGTCTCAAGAAAACAAAATTATATATTCTTCCATTCAAGATTAGGTCCTTAGGTCAGGGATCTTTGCTTTAAAGACTTTTATGTGATAAGAGTCTAGCTCAAAGTTCCTATTTAAGGAAGCAGGACAAAGATCAGGTGTTTTTAGTTCTGTATTATACTACAGGGATCTGAAATATGGTGTGTATCCATTTAATGAAAAATGTTCCTTCCCGCCCCTCCTCCCCCTCCCCTCCGCCCCCTCCCTTCCTCCCTTCCCCTCCCTCCCTCTTTGCCTCCCCTTCCCCCTCACCTCTCCCCTCCTTCCCCCTTTCATTCTTCCTCCCTGCTCCTTCCCCTCTCCTCCCCTCTCCTCTTTTCCACCTCTCCCTCCCTTCTCCTCCCTTCCTCTCCTCTCCTCTGAGATAAGGCCTTGCTCTGTCATCTAGGCTGGAGTGCAGTGGTGTAATCACAGCTCACTGCAGCCTTGACCTCCCAGGCTCAGGTGATCCTCCCACATCAGCCTCCTGGGTAAGGTGCCTGTGCCACTACACCCAGCTAATTTTTTCTAGAGATGGGGTTTTGCTACATTTCCCAGGCTCATCTTGAACTCCTGGGCTCAGACAATCCACCCACCTCGGCCTCCCAACGTCCTGGGATTACAGGCATGAACCCACCACACCTAGCCTGAAAAATGAATTTCTTTATTATGGGTGGCTTGTGCCCTGCTAAAAGTTGGATTTTCTTTTTCTTTTTATGTTTTGAGATGGAGTTTTGCTCTTGTTGCCCAGGCTGGAGTGCAATGTCACGATCTCGGCTCACTGCAAACTCTGCCTCCCAGGTCAAGCGATTCTCCTGCCTCAGCCTCCTTAGTCACTGGGATTACAGGCACGTGCCACCACACCTGACTAATTTGGTATTTTTAGTAGAGATGCAGTTTCTCCATATTAGTCAGGCTGGTCTTGAACTCCTGACCTCAGGTAATTGGCCTGCCTCAGCCTCCCAAAGTGTTTTGTAGAAGTGAAGTTTCACCATGTTGCCCAGGCTGGTCTTGAACTCTTGGCCTCAAGCAATCCACCTACTTTGGCCTTCAAAAGTGCTGGCATTACAGGCCACTGCGCCTGGCCTAAAAATTGCATTTTCTATTGCTAAGGAAGAAGAGGAGAATAGATACAGTGGTAGCAATTGCATTCTCTGCCACACTTCTCCAAGCCTCAGTTTCCTTATCTGTAAAGTGAGAAACAAAACATTATCTACCACATAGAATAAATCACAGACTGTAAGTGAATATACTGAGAAAGAACCTGTTTGCTCTCCACTTCCTCCACCCCTTTCTGCTGGCTGAAATGTAGATATGATAGTGACAATCCACAAGATGACCACGTAGACCAGGGCAACCCTAGACACACGGTCAAATTGAGGCAACTAGGACAGGGAAGCAACAAAATAGAAGGAACCTGTAGGTGACCTTGACAATCTATGCCACTAAAACTTGCTGGACCACCTTTTAACCTTGACCTTTAGTCAAAAAATAGTAAATCTTCTTTATTATTTAGAATCTTGTAAATTTAAAATTGTAATTTTGGGCTTGGCACAGTGGCACACACCTGTAATGGCAGCACTTTTGGAGGCCAAAGCAGGTGGATTTCTTGAGGCCAAGAGTTCAAGACCAGCCTGGGCAGCATGGTAAAACTCCATTTCTACAAAGCATACAAAAATTAGCCAGATGTGGTGGTGTCCGCCTGTAGTCCTGGATACTTGGGGGCTGCAGTGAGAGCAACACCTGAGCCCCAGAACCCGCCTCAAAAATAATTTAAAAATAAAATAATAAAATTTTGCTCTTAGTCAAACTGATAGCCAGAATAGTATCTAGGAGGACAATCACACACACACACACACACACACACACACACGTATCCATATACATATGTGTGTAGGTATGTATCAATCAGAATTTGTAATTACCAGCAACAGAAACGGTTTCTTGAAAACTGAGGACGAATTCATTAAAAAGATGTTTTGCTTGTTTCTAGAGGCCTCAGAGAACTAAGTCAGTCAGAGACTTCACCACTAGAAACCATGTCTAGTATCATGTCACAGGGCTGCTCCCATGAATATTACTGCCACTGTTTACAGACACTGCAGCTAGTGTTGCCCATGCTACTAATGCTGGATGGGCACTGACCACCATCACTAGAATTGTTGCTACATTTGCCTCTGGAAACTGCTTGTAGCAGCTTCCACCCTCACGACGGCCCATCTTCAGAACGGATTCTGCAGGATGTCCGGTTGTTCATGTACAACTCAACACCTGCGTCAGGCATTTGTGATCGGTGGAACCTATGTCATAGCTCACATTCTAGCTACAAAGGAGGCTGGGGAAGAAAGGCTCTGGCACTTTCAGCTTTTCAAGCTGAAGGGAAAGAAGGTAAAATTTGCCTTGTAGGCGAGGGAGTTCCTTGAACACAGAGTTTAAAATGCTCAGTGGCTAAAGCAAATGACAGAAGTCCACTCTAATGCTTCATACTTCCAACTGGTGATTTCCAAAGAGCAGAACTTCATTATAGTATTGAGGAAAAATCTTTGTATGGCTTTAAGTGTATCATTCAGAGAAGTAGGTAATGGTGAGAAAAGGACATTTATGTCGGGCGCGGTGGCTCATGCCTGTAATGTCAGCACTTCGGGAGTCAATGGCGGGTGGATCACCTGAGTTAGGAGTTGGAGATCAGCCTGGCCAACATGGCGAAACCCCGTCTCTACTAAAAATACAAAAATTAGCCAGGCATGGTGGCAGGTGCTTGTAATCCCAGTTACTTGGGAGGCTGAGGCAGGAGAATTGCTTGAACTGGGGAGGCAGAGATTGCAGTGAGGTGAGACCACACCATAGCACTCTAGCCTGGGCAAAATATTTTCAATCTTTAAAAACAAAAAAAAAAAAAAAAAAAAAAAAGCAAGGAAAAAAAGAAAAGACATTTAGTAATCATGTATATAGGTACTTAGTTGTTGGGTATTTAGTGATGAATGAGATATTATCCTTGTCTTCTAAAGCCCAGAGTCCAATGGCTGAGCTTAAACTTACATAAAAGATTTTTTTAAAATTATAGTTTTTTGTTTTTTTTTTTTACCATTCACAAATTTTTTTTTTTATCTTTTTATTTATTATTATTATTTATTTATTTATTTATTTTTTTTATTGCATTTTAGGTTTTGGGGTACATGTGAAGAACATACAATATTGTTGCATAGGTACACACGTGGCAGTGTAATTTGTTGCCTTCCTCCCCTTCACCTATATCTGCCATTTCTCCCCA
>CAUYQU010014912.1:0-44477 GCA_963574635.1 Cheracebus regulus
CCGGTGATGAAGTTTTTCTGTTTCTTAGTTTTCCTTTGGCGGACGCCCCTTCTCCACAGAGCCGGACCTTCCCGGGTTCGCTGTGCTTGCTGTGAGACTCTCAGTCCGCAGTGCTTCCAATTGCTGTTTTCCTTGTGGGGATGGGACCAGCCGAGCCCATCCATCCTGTACACTCCGCACCGGGAAGCGCCGCGCTGGGGCGCCGGAAAACAGCCGCGCCGGCCAAAAGAGTCGCGCTGGCGACCCGTGTGGCTCCTCTGCCGGGAATCTCCCGGTCTGTGGGCTACAATAATTCGTCGGAAAGTGCGGCGTCCACTCGTTCTCTGCGCTTTCACTGGGAGCTACATTCCTGAGCTGTTGCTAATCGGCCATCTTGGATCTCTCTCCTCTAGAAGTATATTTTAAAAGTTAATATAGGTCTTAATGTTTTCTAGCCTAGCAGTGGAAAGCAACATAAAAATCCAATACCTTATCAATTACTGCCTTAAACTACAGCTGGTTATAGCCACGGGAATTAATTTGGCAAACCATCATTCTAAGTCAATTTTTCTATTCTTTGTCAAATTTTCTGAGTCAAACTACCAATAAAAAACAAGTCTGACTTGAGATAAACTATTTTGACACTATCCTCTATGCTTCCGTAGCATTTCATACTGATCAATAACCTAGAAGATACTAAGTTTTAGTAAGCTTAGTTGTATACCTGAATATTTATCCTGATAGATTAGAAACTTTATGATTAAATATAGAATAATGTCAGATTATAGAAGGCCTTCAGAATTCTATAATGGGTTTTTATACCATGTTTGGTAGAGAACATTCAGAAATTTGAAATAAAGAGAAGAGAAATTACATTATCAAAAGAATGTTTAAATAGCATTACTTTGGTGTGGATATAACAAATAGACTGAGAAAGAAAAATAGTAGTTGGGGAAACAAAGTATAAGGAAATGAAAGCCTAGGTTATAATGATAGATGTGAAAGAATTTTCAAGAAAACATTTGAAAAGAGTTACTGATTCAAGGAAGAAGGAAAGAAATTGAGACAAAGTTATGAACAGGATGACTGGAAGAGTTTCCATAAAAAGTTGGGGAGGGACCTATAGAAAAGATGACTTTGTCAATAAAACTTTGAAAGATTAGATAAAGACTAGGAAACAAAGAACCCATGATCATGATACAGCACAGTGCACTTGGCAATCTGAAAATAACTTTTTGAAAAGATTAACCACTATTATTCAGATAGATATCTGAAAAGAGAGAGGACTTTGTGAGATAAAGATGCTTTGGGGTCATAAAAGGGAGACTGATTGAAGGAACAGATGAAGGGATTATCTTTAAAAGGCATGACAGAATATTTATAGATTTTGGAGGGAAAAAGGGGAGTATTCATAATTCCATACATTTGGTTAGAAACAACGGTAGTGAATCCAAGACTTTTAGTGTTTCAGAGATATAAAAATGAAAATGGAACCAGTTAAGGAGAAGAATGTGAACACATACTATGTGCCTTATCTTTGAGAAATCATATTATAATAGAAACCACCTATTAGCATTTTCTGTCCAAAAATAAGAAACATGAGCAAATAATGCTACTTTGGAAAAATATTTTAGCATTATCATAATATATCCTTCAAATAGAATTACGTCATTGTTAAATGGTATATAGTGAAATTATCTAAATTTTAATAAATAATGTAAAGCCATCACTCACAAAAGTGTGGATTTTTACAGTGTTAATATTACATTCTTAATAAATTACCCCCGTACTCCTTTTTAATAAATTCTAGGACTCTTTGATATAATATTTCTAAAACACATTTCAATTATATAGACCTTGTTTGTCAAACTATTTTCTCTATAGTGTAAAAACAAATCAAACCTAGATTTTGAATCAGGGAAAATATCATGAAATTGATACTGACTCTTAACAATTAGATGTAGAATCTTCATCTAGGAAAAGTTAAAGCAGCAAATGATATAAATTAAATCATTAATAAATAAGCTATATAAGGAGGTTGAATTGAACAGAATCTTCCATAAACAATTCAGGGTTGAAGTTATTTAGTTCATCAACATGTAGACAGAATTGTATAATGATAAAATCATCTCAATTATTCAAGATATTACAGTAACCTCTATAATTGTCTATGGAATGTCCACAGATTTCTTGTCCAGTCACCACACAGGAAGAATCTGCAAAATAATTCCCAAACAGCATATATACTAGCAACATATTGGTAAAAAGAGAAAAATTAAAAACTAGGAAAAGAAAAGAAAAGATAAGGAAAGGAAAGAGAGGGGAAAAAAGGAAAAGAGTTTAAAAAAGGAAAAGAAAAGAAAGGGAAGGCAGAGAGAAAATTGAAAACTAGAAAAAGCAAAGAGAAGTAAAGATAAGGAAAGAAAAGAGAGAAAAAAGAAAGGAATAGAGAGTTTGCAAAAGGAAAAGAAAAGAAATGGAAGGCAGAAACTATGGCATTTGCTAGTAATAACCAATGCCATGAACCCACAGAGCAGGTCAAGGAGCCATTGCAAGTGCACACATGCCAACGCCTGTCTCAGCTCCAGATCATTTATCTCATACTGTGGTAAACACCAGATTTGTACATATGGAGTTATTAATAAGATGAAAATTCATTTAAAAGTACTACTATTAATAAATTATATTAGCATATTGTTATTTCATAATTTTTAGTGGAAGAATACTAAAAGGGAACTTTGACCCAAATTATTAGTCTTTTTTATCTTTATAATTGAAAGTTATCTGTTAAAAAAATGTATTCTAAAGGGCAGTAACTAAAGTATTTTATGTAACAGAAAAAGATATAGTATAGTTTACTTAGTTAAGAGTATTACAAACATTGCTTCAATAGTTCCGTGCATAATTACTACCATACTTGGAGAAATAGCTTAAGACCAAAGTCATTACCTAAAATTTGCCAAGGAATTTTTAATGCTTGTTAACAATGGAGAAAGTAAATCACAAAAAGACTGGGTGAAAAATGAAAGTAGAATACAAAACTAATTTTTTTAGAAAGCAAAATAAATCTAGGACAATTTAAAGTAATTACTTTATGCTCTATGTTGTCTGCAAGCTTTTAGAAAATAAAAACTAAAGGCCATAACAGAGAGAGATTGGTA
Organism: Cheracebus regulus; assembly: GCA_963574635.1. Classification (NCBI taxonomy): domain Eukaryota; kingdom Metazoa; phylum Chordata; class Mammalia; order Primates; family Pitheciidae; genus Cheracebus; species Cheracebus regulus. The sequence continues at coordinate 3,141 of CAUYQU010014912.1, forward strand.
GACTTATTTATTTAATCCTTTGGGAGAATGTAGGGGGAAATTAGTAGAGTAAGGAAAGATATACAGAATAAAAACAGCTATATTAACTGGATATCCTGAAATTTAGTCTGAGACAGTATTATTTCCTTTTCTTTTCAGATAAAATTATAATTTTGTGTCTAATAACAGACCTTCCAAATACCTGCAGGATAATTCCATAATTATAATTGAAGATCTTAACACCTCTCACTAATAATAATAACTAGACAAAAGAGATGAAAGATTTCAACAGAGCTACTAACCAACTTGACTGTAATGATACTTACAGAACACAACAACAAACAATGACTAATACACATTGCAATTGCACATGGTGTGGTTACCAGGAGGTATATGCTAGACTGGGCTGTTTAAAAAAGAGTCTCAACAAACATAAAAGAATTGACGTAAGTGAGTATATTATCCTGCAAAAGTTGAATTAAATTTGAAAGCAATCATATTCAGGTACCCAGAAAAACTCTAAATACATTTCTAAAGAATTCCAGAAAAACTCTAAATACACTTCTAAAGAATCCATGGGGCAAAGAAGAAATCACAAGATAAGTTACAAAACATTTCAACTGAAAGATGAAAATAGAGTACACCAAAATTTGTGTACTGAAGTTAAAGCAATGCTTACAGAAAAATTTACAACTATAAATGTCAATGTTAGAAAAGAAGAAAAATCTAAAACCAATTATCTGAGTCCTAGTTTAAGCATTCACAAAGAGATCAAATTAAATACAAAGTAAGTAGAGAGGAAATAATAAATATAGCTAAAATCAATAAAAAGGAAAATAGAGAAAATTAATGAGATAAAAGTGGTGCTTTGAAAATACCAGTTAACAAAAAAAAAAAAGCCTTTAGCTTTAGTGATCAAGAAAATAAACAGAAAATCACAATTTAATCATATCAGGAATGAAAGATGGGACATTATTACTACAGCCTGACATTAAAAGGAAAAGGGAGTACTATGAACACTTTTTGTCCTAGTAATTCACAACTCATCTAACATCTAGAAGTCAATTGGTATAATTCACCAAATAAGAGGTGAATTACATTGGCCCACACAAATGTTTATCTACCCATCTACCTCCCTCTGTGCCCATATACTCTGCCTTCTCTTCTGATACAATGGACCAGGGATCAGCAAACTGACCTGCAGGCCAATTTGACCCATCTATTTTATAAATAAAGTTTTGTTAGAACATATCCATACTTGTTCAGTTATATATTGTCTGTGGCTGCTTTACCATAGAACATACAACAACGGTTTAATGGAGTGACAGAAACTATATGGTGCATAAACCTCAAATATCTACTTTTTGGCCTTTTGTAGAAGATTTTTATCTTTGGGACAAACACATTTTGCTCCTAGCAAAGGGCAATATCTCCATTTCCTGGATCTCATCCCCACTTCCTTTCTCAAGGTCACTGCTCCTGTACTTTTTCCATCTCTCAATTTGTCCATCAACAAAAATAAACTAAACATCCTATGAATTTATCTACCCTTCAAAAATGAAAAACCTCTCTTGACTTTTATTCTTACCCTAGCTATTTTCCCATTCTTCTTCTTTTTATAGCTAACAACCTCCAATGAGTTATTTATACTAGATATCTCCAATCCCTCCCCTCATCTTCTTTCTTGACGCCACTCCAATCAGGCTTTCTTCTTCTCACTTCAAAGAAACTGTCCATGTCAAAGACTCCAATGACCTTCCCAGCTGCTTTAACCTAATGGCAATTTCTAGCTCTAAAGGTAAGTCAGTGATCTATGAGCAGTTGGTTGATCACTTTCTTGACCTAGAAATACTTTCTCTGGTTGACTTTTAGGAAACCACACTATACTGGTTTTTCCTCATTTTCTCAGTCCCTCTTAGAAGTAGATTTCTCGCTTACACTCACTCCCTGTGATTCCAACCAGAGATTGAAAACCATGTACATTTTGACAAAATTTAAATTCCTACTCCAGTTCTAAAATTTCCAAGTAAACCCAGACTTGAATATCCAACTGCCTGTTTGATATCTCCTCCTAACTGACATTGTAACCTTAACATGTCTAAAGCAAAGCTCCTGGCCTGCCTATCTTCTCAAACCCACTGTATTTACTTGTACCTTTTCCCATCTTGGCTCATGTCAATTTCATTTTTCTAGTTTTTCATCCAAAATAATCTTGAAGTCAACCCTGACTCTGCTTTCTTTAGTCTCCCATTCAGCATACCTACAAATACCTTTTATCGCAACCTTCACTACCATCCATCATCAATTTTTTTTTTTTTTTGAGACAGTCTCACTCTCTTGCCCAGGCTGGACTGTAATGATACAAACTCAGTTCACTGCCACCTCTGCATTCCAGGTTCAAGCAATTCTCCTGCCTCAGCCTCCGAGTAGCTGGGACTACAGGCATGTGCCATCACACCCAGCTAATTTGTGTATTTTTTAGTCAAGACAGGGTTGCACCATATTGGCCAGGATGGTCTCAATCTCTTGACCTTGTGATCCACCCACCTCAGTCTCCCAAAGTGCTGGGATTACAGGCATGAGCCACCATGCCCGGCCAACTGGCTGGTGGTATTTCTATGTCACAGCATTGAAAATAAACTGGAGAGCAAGGGCCCTCAAAGGAGAGCCAACCAGCCCTGACCCTGATTTGTCGTGCCTGTGATATAGTACACAATAACCAACGGTTGGGAAAATGATGGCTATATAATTTTTCTTAATTTTTTTAAAAAAACAAATATTACTTTTCCCTGACTAAGCGTATGTGATAACACATATCATTTTTTAGAAAGATTTCCTTCAACAGAGTTATTCATTTTTAAATTTAGCACTACTGAAGGTTTTAGACATAGTTATCTGTGAAAATCACTTATAAATAATTATTTCATGATGGAAAAATAGATTAACTGCTTATAATACCTCAAGGACATGAAAAGAGAAACTTAGCTTAATTATAGACTACATAAACATTGAGAAAATCTAGTTCAATATCGAGTTTTGAAGAAAGTCTTTAAACACTGAAATTGATTGTTAAAAGTCCTAAAACTCATTGTTTCAAAGTAGTTGATTATATGGTAAGTTAGAGAAAGATATAAGCTGTTCTTAATGTGACAAAAAAACATGGAACACCTTACCCAGGGGCACTCTGGCAGCACTCGCGTCCGGGTTGATCCAGAAGGAAAGCCAGGAGAGAACCACAATGAGCAGGGTTGGGGCATAGACCCCCATCATGTAAAAGCCAACCTGCCTCCTCAGGGTGAAGATGACTTCCACACATGTGTAGTAGCCTTTTAGAAGCAAACACATTCAAGGCATGAGGTGCTCACCCAAATAGAATAGCAAATATCAACGACAGACGTGGAAATGGTAAGTCACTTCTATTTGAAGCAATTTCACAGAGTAAATGCCTCAAAAAAAGTTTTTCTTCACAGATATACAATTTATGTGATCTAAAAGGGTGACATTATGGAACCAGTTTCAGCTGACCTTTCACAACTTCATTATGACATTGAGAAATAGATCCCACATGCTGCTCCACTGTGTCAGTGTCTAGCCTTTTAGGTCATTGTTCAGAGAATTGGCAATAGAGTTGAACTTTTCCTTACCCATGGGTACTCTCAGGGCAATGATCTAAAGGAGCCATACAGGCAGTAGTAAATCAAAGTAGAACAAGTCTAAAAAGAAACACTCCGGGACTACACATTATCAGTATAATTTTTCAGCCACATGTACCATTTCTTATCTAGGATGATGGCAGTCTACAATAACTCTCATATATAGATAAATCTTACAAATTAAGAAGGTATTGGAAGTAAACATTAGCAAGTATACAAAATCAGTGTTTTCAATTCATATACATAAAAGATGTACATGGTGCAAACATCTGATATTCCTCTCAGTTCTCTCCCCACTTCTATTTCAGGCTCTCAAAGGTACTCCAACTGGACACAAAAATGAAAAAACAGGAAAAAAATCTTTGATTTTCACATGCCAAGACAAATGCAGAAATTGTTTTACAATCTAATTCTAGAGTGGCCATGACATTAACTAGTCCCCCAAATTAATCACAAATTATGGGCAGCCTCACAATAGCCTTTGCTGCCTTGAGAAAGAAAATAGTAACATATAGAAAATAGTAACAAATAGAAAAGGCATTTCCAGATGTTCAAGATTATTTCTTAAATGTTTGGTCCTTTCATCTAGCTATTTAAATATAATATTTAATGCCCAAAGTGCTTAATTTAGATAAGAATGTCATTTACCATTTAACAAATGTAAGATTATGCATAAATAGCAAAAAGTTAAAATATCTATAATTGTTTTCTGTTTAAACTCTATACATTTTTTTTAATGGTGAAACAAATAAATGAACAATAAATAAATGGAACAATTATGGGGGAAGTGTTACTTTTTCCTATTTTATAGTTTAAAAATAATATTTACCTGATCTTCTTAATTGAAAAGAATATGCACATTTCTAACACAAGAACAATCTACATATTTATTCATTAATAGCACCTACAGTAGTATTTGCACAGAATAGGACCTTCATAAACATGGAATAAAAGAATAGTTATTTATATCCTCAACAAATAGATTAGAAATCTTTTCTTTTCCCAATGAGATTTAGAATCATTGCCTTCTCTGAGAAGTTACACAGACAGTAGAGCTAATATGTAACAAAAATAGTTGCTTTCGACTAAAGTAAATTCTAATTATGCCAAATGCTTCCATATTATATTAAAGACAAGAAATGCAAGTGTTTCTTTTTTGCCATTTAATTTCATTAAAGCTAGGCAATATATCAAGTCATTCACAGGTTTTAAAAGAATGTAAAGAACATAACGATGAAAAATCTCCCTTCCTTTTCTTTCTCCACCATTCGCTTTAACTCCCTGCTGGACAAATAAGAACATATGTTTCTAACTAACAATCATATGCAATATTTCAAAAATAGAATCTTTCATAAGTACAACTGCTACAATTAAGAAGGCTCAAAGTATTTCCTAAAATTGGTTCTGAAGTACATCACTTTGTAATAGCATCATTAAGTCAAATTAGTTTTCTATTCACCGAGTGCATAGGAAATGTGTTTCTCAACAAATTACATACTTTTAAGTATTCTCAGTTGACACAAATATTATAACAACTTACTACAAAGTAGCATACTTTAAAATAAAACTTTGCATTCCATCCCATTATGTTTAAATGATAGCCCATTAACATGAGTCCTGCAATTTGAAGCAAGTTTCCACCATGTCCCTTTTTATTGAGGTACCCACTAGGGGAGCTTCACAAGACTTGGATGCATTTAGCAGTAAAATACATGCTTGGATATTATAGTGATTTGCTCCATAAACTTTTATGAGAAACATTTCTTGATTTTTTTTTTTTGATCTTTTCCTAGTACGGTTACATTTATGAGAGGCAGGTGGGCAGCTAATTGATATAAATGTTCATTGGGCAAATTCAATTTACTTTCTATTTCCTGTGAAGTTTTATTCCATTATTCACTCAGGCTTCCAATTTGAGTATCTTTGTATACTTGCTTTCCTACATATGTCTCCACTTTTGCTATTTCTATAATCATAAAATCATAATTTTAATAAAGTTGAAGCTGCATTATCTCTATACAAATTAAATATTAGCTATCATTTTTATATATTGTTCACATATATATTTACACTTTCCCATTGTTGTACACTGTTAAGTATTGAATGTATTTTCAATGTCTTATTTTTCTAAAGATATTTCTAATAATCCAAACATTAATATATATTTTATCTATATTCATACAATAATTCATATAAGAACTGATCAAGTCCCTGAAACATACTAAATGCCAACAAATATTGTTAGGTGTAAGTTGTTCTGTCATTATTTTCTGTAGCTAACGAGAGTTCAGTGAGTTATTTATGACACAAAAAATAACACAGAAAACTTATAACTCTTAAGAAATCCCCAAAATTCGGTCTACCATAGCACACTTACTAATTTTATTCTAAGAACTAAAATGAATTATATTTTACTTGTTTACATGTTTATCACATTGGAATATGGCTCTCTAAAGGGCAGGGACCTTTTTTTAATTCACTACTGAGTCCCTAAATGAAGAATTTTTGGAAGTAGAGCTTAAAAGTGAAAAAATGAACACTCCTAGGACTTTCAAAGCTATTATATAATCATGTGCTATTACATAAAATCACAAATAAAATTGCTAGTGTCATTTTCATCTCTAACAAGTTTAAAACTTCAATAGGGTCTCCTTCAAATTCCTCAAAACAATTTAGACACTACTCATTTTGAAATGTTTAGCATATAATCTGGATGTAGGTAACAATTTTCGAAGTATAATAGGACTCCACAGGTATTAATAGTATAACAGTATCAGATTCCATCTCCCACAGCGTCACTGTAACTGTATGACCTTGGGCAAGTGTCTGTTTCATTAGCCTAATGTGTAAAATTAGGATAATAAAATTACTTAATCCATAGAATTGTTGGGAGGATTAAATTAAATAATTCCTGGAAAGAACTAAAAACAATGCCTAGTATAGCAAGAGATCAAAAACCTATCGACTAAGTAAGCATTCTTTTTTTGTTTGTTTTTGAGACAGAGTCTCACTCTGCCTGCCAGGCTGGAGTGTGGAGTGCAGTGGCACGATCTCGGCTCACTGCAACTCCTGACTCCCGGGTACAGTCGATTCTCCTGCCTCAGCCTCAGTAGCTGGGATTACAGGCATCTGCCACTACACCCAGCTAATTTTTTGTATTTTTAGTAGAGACGGGTTTTCACCATGTTGGCCAGGCTGGTCTCGAACTCCTGACCTCATAACTCGCCCATCTCAGCCTCCCAAAGTGCTGGGATTACAGGTGTAAGCCACCGTGCCCAGCCTAAGTACATGTTCTTATACAACAGTCTCAAAAATCCCAAATACTATGGTGTTCTTAATTTGTACAAATGGGAGATGGAATACTACTCTTGGTCCCATGGCTGACAGTAATTTGCCTGGTGACATTTAAAAAGTAGTAAGTCACCAGTAATAAGTAATTTAATAAGTAATTTATTCACTCTGCTCTTCAGTTATTTTATTCATTAAATAAAGGAGCTGGCTTAGAATTATCAATTAGATCACTTTCATATCTAACAATCTATCTATGACTTCTTCGTTCAATATTTTGATGACCAAATTTTTAATAGTTCTCCATTTTTACTTTTAAAAGCCTTGATAATTATATAGCCATATATTTGACTATTATCTCTTTTTTCCTAATGTACTATAAGCTTTAAGAAGAAGGAATGCTTACATATTAAAGTTATATCATTTGCTGACGAATTTCAAAGTCGACAACAGATTCTTAAACTAACTGTATCCCCAAGTTGCACAGTGTTGTCTTTATTATAACACTGTATATATGTAAATGTTCTCTCCACCTCTTAATATCAACAGGACTGTTTTAAATTACATATTGCCTGATGTTGTCATGAAGACAATATTCTAGCTCAAACATCTGATCTCTCTCAGTTCTACACAATTATATTAAATACATTTTATTATTTCAAGTCAACGTGTATTTTGCAATAAAGTTAAGCTTTAATTATATCTGTTTCTGAATACTTTTGTTATAAGTTACCTCCAAAGGCAGAATTAGAATTGTGTGATAATTTACATGTTGAATTGATTATTACCAATGTAATAATCAAAATTGAATAATCTTCTTTATATTGCTAAGTGAAATGACACTATATTCAATATCTAAAACCGTCACTAACCTGGAACTATCAACAGAAAATCAAAAGTTGAACACTAAACATACTATGACGGTACTGAGTAGTAAGTACCATGCTTTCTGTAAAAGCTCAATGTAATTTAATGAATGAGGTTAATTGGTTGTCCTTTTCATAATTTGCTGTTCTTTGGCCCAGGTCAAGAAGACCTTACAGGGAATATTTACTAATGTCTAACTATTTCACACTCATTGTTTCCTGCATAGCATAAGGATCAATGCTCTTTAAAATTAAGAATATTCATCTAAACACTATCCAAAAGACAATGGATGAATATACATAGATTATATTGTTCATATTTAAAATGTTCAGCCCCAAATGGAATCCTACCAGAAGTAGAATTTCTTGACATCTGAAAACCACCACCTGAAAGAGTTTTCATTACTAACATAAACAATTAAAAACCTCACTACAAGAATTACATAAAGAAAAATCAAGCATGTCTATCTAATAATTAAAAGTTCAAAAAACTTTATTAATACAATTCTGTGAAAGATTTAATCATATGAATGTAAAGATAAACAATTTGCTAATTTAACTTTAAGTTTCAGCTCATTCTTTTCTACTCTCTCCTTGGCTATATATTAATTAAAATGTATCTTAGAAATAGAACTTTGTTTTATTTAAAGAATATTACTTACCAGTGCCTTTATAGTATTTTGTACAGTTACCATATTCAATATCCTCCTTTTTAATATCAAATTGAGGCAAGGCAATTTTTTCTAACTGCACGGGATCCCCTGACTGCCAGATAAACCGTAAATCATCAGTTGTGTAACCAACTATAAACAAAAGTAAATAAATATGTCAGTTTAAAATATAATTAATAATGCTTTTTAAATATTTTAATAACCCAAAAATCAAACATAGCAAAGGAAAGAAAATAAGACCTTCTTATATAAAATTGTAGTTTAAAATGTAAAGAGGTCAAATCTATGGTCACTAATGGAAATACTAATAGAAGCATTAAATGAAGATACTCAAAGAATGAACAAGTTAAAATAATCAGCATATTTCACCGAGTTAAAATCCTAGGGCATCATATACAATAACTAATTTCTCTGTCTTAGAATTATTTTTAACAATCATTAATCAAAAGGTAATAAACAAGTGATGCAAGCTTTCTGAATGTATACATTTGCAAACATGCAATATGCTACCTGGGATTTTTAAAAGAAATGTAAGCATTGAAACTTCTAAATTTTTTTCAGAAATCACTGCAAAATTCCCTAAAGGATTTGTATCACCATAGAAGGGCAATAAAATAAGCTCCCAAAGGGACATAATTACAGTATCATTTTAGCATCCTGAAGCATACATTTTGGGCTTAGGTATGTGGCTACGATTTAGAGAATTTTACAGCATACACTAGTCTACTATCAAACTCTAAAGTGCATGTATTTTTGAAAGTAATGCTTTAGTGCATCCAATAATGGAATCAAAATGTAAATACACTGTTGGAAGTTTTATACAAGTCTATATTGACATACAGGCACTCATACATAACACATACAAAAACATAAACACATGTGCAAACATATAAACACACTTACGTGTGCAAAATCTCATTTTATAGTTAGAAAGAAATAAATACTCCACAAATTTAGGATCCATTTCAGTACATTATTTAAAAAACAACTGCAAAGTAACTTTAGACATATAATCTAGAATAAATACATGAGATATTTTGCCAGGCTATTATTCTTTACTCTCTAAAGAAATAGACGAACTTATTATAAGATGATTCGTGTATTCAGGCTAAACATTCCTTGCATTTGTGTTAATTTTTCAAGGTTTATGTCTTACTTTTATTTTCAAAAGATAAGCATCATGGGAAATTAATTAATACGTTTTATAGATAGATAATAATTTCAATTAATACACCTAGTGTGCCTTTTAGTAACTCAAAAAAATATGATCAAAGAAACATAAAATAATACAATTTTGTAAAAAATTATTTAAATTTACTTACATTCATAGTAAATGAATGCTTAGCTTGATTTACAGCATATTTTTCAATGTTGTCTAAATTTTCTGCTAAGAAAATGTGGTTTTAACATTGGAAATGCCATTGAAATTAGGACATCATTTTCTCTTGTACTTTGCCTATATTACTAATTCAAATAACAACGGCAATTGGAATGTTAGAGTATACACCTACATCAATGAACTGAAATAAGACTAGTATGAAAATGATTTATCTTAATACAAGTTAATATAGTATTAATAAAAGAGTAACTATAATTTCCCTAAATAAATTATTTTATGACTATTTATAATCAAAGCACCAGTTTGACCACTGATCTAAGATGTCAGTGGAAGGTATTACCCAGACATTATAAATACATTATCATAATCAATTATGTTCTCATTTACGTACAGCTCTCCAGTTGCATCTTGCAACGTTGTGTATCCATGGGAAACAATGTCAAGTCCAAAGGGCATGAAAGAGTAATAGATAATCTGAAAGTAGAAACACATCTTAGACATAATTTAATATACTTCTCTGTCATCCAATGATTTTAGAAGGAAAATATATATGCACAAATATTAAATATAAAAGAGTACCTCATGCTGACAAGGACATCTCCATCACGAAAAATAAAGAGGAGGATATTTTCCTGGGTTACATCATGAAAATTGGCACTTTTTTCATTTGCAAAAAATAAATCAGGTTTCCATAAACACTTATACATCGTTGGATCCACTGTCAGTGCATCTGAACCCCTAAAATCACTGGGAAGCTTCAGCCTGGGGTCATTCCATTTTTGTCTCAGGAAGATGTTAACTCTATAGTCCTGAAGAAAAAGTACATGCATGCACATGTGTATGTTTATTGATGTTTTAAAGAACTTATTGAGCCACAAAACAGAAAGAGTTACAATGATTAGTGGCACAGATATTTTTGTTCTTCCAATATCAACTAGGATCACAACAACTGCTTCACTAAAGAAGAGCTCCATGAGCAGGATAAAGAAACTTGTCTCTGTGTAATTACTCTCTACAGACATTCTGTAGCACTTGCTAGCTCAAATATCAGAATATAACCTTAATGACAGTTCCTTTACCTTTATACTAACACCAGTTATTACAGTTGATTAGGTGGTAGTACCATAAAAGCATGAGAATCACTTAATATTGCTATCATTCTTCCCAAAACCTTTTTGTCCACATATACATATATCTTAAAACTAAAATTCCTAATGAAATTTAGAGTATTACTTAAGATCTGATGATCATTGTGACACCTACAAAAATTAATTCAAGAATTTCCAAGACTAAAAGCCTATCTATCTCATAAAGTGAAGCCTTTCAACAGACACAATGTGGCAAAAGTTTTTATCTACTCCAGGAAGACATGCATGGCCCTCTACTTTAGAGGAAAGACATGCATGGCCCTCTACTTTAGAGGGAACACACATTAGTTTCAAGCATTTCCTTATAAAATATGAATGATATTACCTTAGCAAAAGCATGTGGGTGATAGCAACTTAACATCATCTTGAGCACTCAATAGTATTCAATTTAAATTAATTGCTAAACAACTTCCTTGAAATAATTTGTCAAAATTATTGCTATTCTAAAACTATATATACTGAAAATTACTCTGTTACATCCTGTATTAGTCTGTTTTCATGCTGCCAATAAAGACATACCTAAGACTGGCTAATGTATAAAGGAAAGAGGTTTAATTGACTCACATTTCACATGGATAGGAATCCTCACAATCATGGTGGAAGGTGAAGGAAGAGCAAAGGCATGACTTACATTGGCAGGCAAGACAGCATGTGCAGGGGAGCTCTCCTTTATAAAACCATGATATTCACTATCACAAGAACAGCAGGGAAAAGACCTGCCCCATGATTCAATTACCTACCACCAGGTCTCTCCTGTAACATGTGGGAATTATGGGAGCTACAATTCAAGATGAGATTTTGGTGGGGACACAGCCAAACCATGTCACCTCATTAAGTGCTATGTTTTATCAAGGTAAATCACTCAAACCCTGTAACTTCGAATTGCTATATTGAAAATATGCATTCACAATATTTTAATAAAATATTATGTCCTTAATTTGTTATTAAGGTTCAGTATAAGAAATAACCAGATGAAGTTGTCTGTGTATATTTTACATACTTGTTAAAGCTGTGACCTGTTATTGTGATCAATGACTCTTATATGAAAATACACAGGATGGATCCCTTATTTAATTTTTAATTTGTTAGAAAGATATTACTATCATATCATTATATAGGTATTTACCATGTGCTAAGTATACTTAATTTCAAGTTCTTTGCAAAACCACATTTAATCCTCAGAATTTACACTATCAATATGATCTCCTGATGCTTTCATGTGATTCTTATAACTGGAAAATAAGACTTAGTTGTGTTTTTCCTTTTGTCTTGCAGCTGGAAAGCTAAACATTAACTCCACTACCTATTACACTAACAATTTATCTCTCATATCCTGGTGCAATTATCCTTGTATGACTCTTGCACATTTAGTTCTTTCTCAATTACTTCATTGTATTTTTTTGTTATTATATACCTCAAATCTTTCTAAAATAAAGATGAATAAAAAATAAATAAAATAACAGTCTAGATATTGCTTTATTCGTGACAAGGCTATTTCAGTACTATTTGCGTGTAGCTGCCAAGAAACATTGCCAATGTGGCTTCCAGAGTTAGAATCCTTTATTTCAGCCTAATATTAGTTTATCTTCTTTTAATAGAATTTTACATGTATGTATAGGGATATACGTATTAGAGCCTTATAGGTGTTCTTTATTTATTTTAGGTTTTTCTTTTTTATTTTTTGAGACAGGGTCTTGCTCTGTTGCCCAGGTTGGAGTGCAGTGAAACTATCACAGCTCACTGAAGCCTCAACCTCCTGGGCTCGAGTCATCCTCCTTCCTCAGTCTTGGGTAATATTTTTAAAAATCTGTATAGAGATGGTATCACATCATGTTAGCCAGGCTGGTCTTGAAAGCCTGCCTCAAGCAATCTTCCCTTCTTGGCCTCACAAAGTGCTAGGATTATAGACATTGGTCACTCATTGGTATTCTTTAACCAGACCAAAAATATTTTTTGGAATGTATGCTGGTTTGCTTCTCAGTAATTAATTTCTAAAGATTTTATATTAGTATTTTATAATAATATTCATGATATTATCTGACAGAAATTAAAGAAATTGTAGTATTTAACTTCAGCATGTTTTGCATAACTAAAAAAGAAGTCATTTGATATTTTGGGGGTGAAAGTTCATAAATTAAGCCTACATTATAATATTCCCCTTAAAATTTTCATACATGCACACATGTTTTGGAAGTATAATTACATGTTCTACCTATCAAAATGGTATTGTTAAGTGATCTAAAATTACATACCAAAATTAGCTTTCTTTTTAAATTTCTACTGCTATTTTAATAGTGTTTCTCCATGTGAAGTTTACTATTCTAAATGCTTCTTGAAATCTTATAAATCTTTCTACACAATCAATTTGTGTTTTTTATCAGTATATTAAGTCCAAGCATTTTAATCAGCAAAAAGCTGTGTAGGATAGAGAAAAGCCCTACATAGCATTCACAAAATAAAAACCATCTACGGGAAAATTAGAAATGATGTAAGAACACTTTATTTATAGTTAACCACCATTTTTAGTCTTTAAACCAACATAAATAACTTTTTAAAAAATTATAATAACCTAATTTATAAAGCCTTATATAATGGAGTTAGCATGGACTTGGAAATATAAAGGCCTGATTAAGAGCTCACCTTGAAATCTTAAGAGCTTTGACCCTGAACAAGTTTCTAAGTTTCTTAACCCTTCTAAATTATATATGTATGTAAGGCTTTTAGAAAACATTTATTTAAATTCTATCTAAATCCATAGGTAATTGACTCATTGGTTCATTCATTCAAAAATTATTTATTAATGATATATTCCTTTTCATGATCTGGTTAGTAAGGATACAGCTGTGAGCTCTCCTTGCTTTTAAAACTTAACTATAAGGGATATTGACCATCAGTCAAGCGTAACTTGAAAAAGGCTACATACAAATAAAACAAAAACCAGTTCACAATGGAACATCTAACTTAGACTCTTAAGATAGATTTACGCTAACTAGTGAATTGACACCTACACTGAGATCTGAAGTTAGAGAAACCTGGGTCTAAATTCTGTGCTAAAAAATTTACTATGTGAGTTTAAGTCAAGTTATTTAACTTCTCTGAGCCTCAAATTCTTTGACAATAAAATTAGTCCACAGTAACTCTTAAGAATTAAAGGAGATACTCTACCTAAAGCATGAAACCTGGCCCCAAGTGAGTATTCACAAAACTTAATTAATATTATTAACATTATCATTATGTCTGTTATCACCATTTTGAATACTCAGTCATTACTATTGACAGCATTCCTTTTCTATTGTTGTAAAGATGCTACCTAGAAGTTTTAGTTGGCTGCTAAACATCATTCAAACTAACATTTTACTAATTCTTCAAAAGCTTTTAGAAGGCATTTTTTGTATGTACTATAAATCAAGCATTACATTAGGTGCTAGTCATACACAGATCAACACAAAACGGTACTAGGAAACAAATCTGAGATTTTTCAGACTATTACTCAGATTTCACTGACCAGTGAGTGATACATGAACTCACATGGCAAACCTCATGTATGAACTAACAGAATAATACATCTACCTGTTATGTTCCAGATTAAATTCAGTGATTAAAGAGGCTCACTTAACAAATGGTTTTGCTGGGCTGTGTAAAACAATCATTCCTTCTTTCATTTGTTCATTCATTCAATAGTTATTCATTAAGGACTTCCGGTGTTCAAAGGTCTGAGCTACCAGTCTGAGAGGGATAAGAACATGGGGTCAATACCCTCAGGAAGTGATGATTAAACAAGTCATGAAACAACTGGTAAAGACCCTAAGGGATGTAAGAACAAAACAATACTTGTTGAGAGAATAAGTGATCACATCAGACCCAAGGGATCAGGAAGGCTGTAGAACATGAGTATGGTGAGGTTCCCAAAGAGTATGAATTTTGACAGGTGGTGACATGTGGGAAAAGCAGAACAAAAACAGAGGCAAAAGATATCACTTCTTAATCAGTTTCATCAACAATATGAAAGAATATTAAATATCAAGATAGAGAAAATGGCCCAAAAAATTCAAGATCATCACTAACCAGGGGTCAAGCAAGAGACAATGCAAAGGTAGGAGTTAAAATCAAGGCCAAAAAATATACAAAGAACTCTTGAAACTCAACAATCAGAAAACAAACAACTCAATTAAAAAGTTGCCAAAAGACCTGAACAGATATTACCCCAAATGGCAAATAAGCATATGAAAAGGTGATCAACATCCTATGACATCAGAGAACTGTAAATTAAAACAACAATGAGATACCACTACACGCCTATTTGAATGGCCAAAACCAGAACACTGACAATAACAAATGCTGATAAAGATGTGGAAAAGAGGAATAAACTCATTCATTGTTGATAAAAATGAAAAACTGTTCAGCCACTTTGGAGACAGTTAGTGGTTTCTTACAAAATGAAATATACTGTTACCATATGATCCAGCAATCACACTCCTTGGTATTCACCCAAAGGGGTTGAAAATATGTCAGCACAAAACCCTTCACTTGAATGTTTATTGTAGCTTTATTCGTAATTGATGAAAATGTCATTTGGTAGATGAATGGGTAAGTAAATTGTGGCACATCCAGACAACGGAATATTATTCAGTGCTAAAAAGAACTGAACTATCAAGCCGTCAAAAGATATGGTGGAACATTAAATGTGTATCACTAAGTGAAAGAAGCCAATCCGAAAAGGTTACATACTGTATGATTTCAATTATATGACATTCTGGAAAAGCCAAAACTATGGAGATAGTAGAAAGATCAGTGATGCCAGAATTTAGAGAGAAGAAAGGGATGAACAGGCAAAGCACATATGATTTTTAGGGCAGTTAAACTCTTCTGTATAATACTATAATGATGAAGTAATATCATTATACATTTGACAAAACCCATAGAATATACTAAACTAGGGATGAAATCTATAAATGATAAACTTTGGATGATAATGTCAAATTATATTTGATAACAAATGTATCAATTTGGTGTGTTTATCCACTCATTTACTAAATGACATTTTTGTCAATTATGAATAAAGCTACAATGAAGTCTACATTGAGTCTACTTTTAAAAAGTGAATGCAAAAAAAATTATTGTAAACAAAATCAAAGTAAAGAAATATAAGCTTAAGAAAAAAAAATACACAGTTTTGAGATAAGGCAAAAATATTGTTTGTCCTTTCAATATCATACTAAAACAATATCTAACAAGCCAACCTAAAGGCCCTGTGATTCTCCAGGACACTGTAACTTTAAATTGATATTTTCAATGGATTAGGGTTATGACTGTAAAATTAGATAACTTTTAAAAAATTGATGTTACTTATGATTTCTGTCTTATAAAAAATATTTCCCCAAGACAATACCTATAGTTCTCTGTATAACCTTAACAAGTTTTATTTAACAATCTAATTTCAGCATTATTTCTTTGGCTTCTGTCTCTTTAACTCTTCTTGGAATTAGCTTCATTATGCTGTTGGTTCCCTTAATAGTGTGTCAAATAAATCACTGATATCTCTTTGCTATGTCTTAAACTTTAAAAAATTATATGTTTTCCTCAAAGACTTAAACACAGAATTTCTATATGATCCAGCAATTCCAATCCTACGTTTATATCCCCCAAAACCGAAAGCAGACACTCCAACAAATACGTTTGTACACCCATGTTCATAGCAACCTTGTTTAAAATAGCCAAAAGGTGGAAATAACTCGGGTCTATTAATAGATAAACAGATAAACAAACTTTGGTATATATATGTACACACAATGGAATATGGTTCAGCCATAAAAAAGAATAAAATTATAATACATGCTACAACATGCTGAACCTTCAAAACATTACCAAAAAAAAAAAAACAAGACTAAGTTTGTTTAAAATTATTAAAGAAGGAGTACATAACAAAAACAAAAACAAGAAACAAAGCAACACAAAAATAACTGAGAGGGTAAGCATTTAAAAGACTAGCCAGAAAACAGAAAAAGAAAAAAATCCTAAGACTGTGATTTCAGCAAACCAAAAGAATAAAAGCTTTGTGTTGGTCAAGAGCAGTAAGTGCCATAAAAGGTCAATACAGGAAAAAAATAAACAAAAAAAAAAACAAAGAAACCAAAAAAACTGACTACTTTCAGCAAATGCAGAAGCCACTGAAAACTGTAGCAAAAAAAAAAAAAAAAAAAAAAAAAAAAACTGACTACTTTCAGCAAATGCAGAGGCCACTAAAAACTGTAGCAAAAAGATTTTTGGTACAGAAGTGTATCAAAAACAAGATTGCAGAGGATTAAGGAGTGAATGGAATACAAATTTCCCTTCTATATAAAATGGGGATAATAATCATACACTCACAACATAGAGTTTTAGGAAGAATTCAATGAGATGATATATGTAAAGTATATAAACTGCACCTGGAGATACTAGGCTCTAAACAAGTTTTCATTTTATTAGGAAATATCCTTTATGTTACTATTATTCCTTTTTAATGCTTGTAAAGTGATTAATATGCTTTTTTGCTTCAAAAAATTCTGTATATAGTGCAACATATTTGGGTTTCTCTGTACTGAGATGATCCACCTACAAGTACACTGAACAGTCATTCACCTCTAGATATCACATCTCAACACTATGCATTTTTTAGCATTTCCTAAACTCTTAGCACTATACATTTTTAGTACTATAAATTTTTTAGTACTTCCTAAATTCTTCTTCTTGCTTTAAGCTGCACTACTATAACCTCAATATACCACAAAAAAAAAAGCTGAAATGGGTCTCTATTCCAATTATGTTTTTTAAATAGAACTCCATCAGAGTTGCATCCCAGTGAGCATCACCAAAACCAGAAATTGCCTACTCCATTGGTTCATTGAATGTATCATTCTGATTATTATGTCTTATTTCATTAAGTAGGTGCTTCAAAGATGCTTTCCTATTAATTATAAGGCTATATAATATTACAATTAAACACAAGTTGCAGCAAGCTTATGTATATTTTATTTCAAGTTTTTACAACTTAATAGTTTGGGTTGAACATTCATTAAAAGATAAAAGCTCATTAGTTATATGCTTTGGTTAATGTTTTATGAGTATTTTCAAACAATTACTAGTTACTGGCATTTCAAATGCCTTATATTAAGATAACCATCTTTGAAACCCATTTATTTTCATTTTCAGTTATTCAATCACAGTAATTATAGTTCTATCATTTATTTTGCAAGGAACAAATTCCCATCAGAAACAGACTTCTTTTATGAGTGGAAAATTACTTAATTGCTTTTAAAGTACTTGGTGACAAATAATATTCATTGTTCCTTCCAAATAACACACTATTAGTCATTATCTGGAAAAATGGATGGTCTCCAAAAATTTTTAGAACCAATTAACATTCAAATTAAACTATTTCTTCAAGGCAATAAAACATTTCACAATAAGACACTATAATCAGTTAATTTCATAAGTGATATTTTAATATTAAAAACTGTTTATCTATACTTTTTAATGGTAGAATAGCTCACATATGTAATCTTTAATTAATTTGTTTTCTTTACATTATGGCAAAATTAGCATTCAAATAAATAAAAGAGTTCAGCTGTTATAGCATCTGGCATTACAATTAAAGTTCTGTCAATAGGGCTGTTAAAAGCCTGGTTTGAAAAAGATTTAAAATTTAGCCTCTAGTCAGGTTAGAAGTTTCATATAAGAATGTCTGTAAAAGTTCTAAGGTTACATATTAGTGATTTTTCTAAATACATCATTTTTCAAGGTTTTTAGATAAAGATTCTTCAATAACACCCTATGGATAATTACTTGTTCTTTATCTATCCCCATAGTCCATTTCTATTAGGAGTGCCTGTTAGGTGGTATGATGGTGCCATACTAGACTGGAAACCCCATAAAGAATAGCAACCTGCTGAGGCTGGGTATACAAAGTATCCAATACACTTCTATTAAATACAAGAATGGGGAAATGCCTTCTGTGTCATCTTAACAGTTCAGAAAGTTTTCTAGCATTCTTCACACCATTTGTTTAATTTTTCCCATATTCATTAATAACAGTAACCAAATTATTGGAAAAAGAAAACAAAACTTAGACATTTTTCATCCTTCCTCAATGCCTAATATGGTACTCTTAGTTGTGAAGTTTAATCACCAATGCTTCTCAATAATGTAACTTGAAGAAAAAAGGTAATGAGGAAAGTATTCTAATAAATTGTTCAGTTTCATGTACATACACTAAAACAAGTAACTATGACAAAGAAAAAGGAATAAAGTATATTTTAACTACTAAAAACATATATATTTTTAAAAATTATATCTTTAATAGAATAAACCTTAATGAGTGAGATGTTTAAGTAATTACTCAGTAAAATATAACTGATTCTTTTGGCATTTCCATATATGGATAAAGTTATGTTATAATCAGATAATCCTCCAGCTGGACTTGGGAAGAAGTTATATGCAATCAGATAAACCTCCAGCAGAATTCAGGAGGAAAAAAATACTAACAAATGCTCAGCATACGTACTAGTTACCAATTGCCACTGTAATAAAACTACCAAAACAGTGGTTTAAAGCACCACAAACTTAGTATCTTACAGTTCTGTAACTTAGGAGACCAAAATCATGTTCACCGAGCCAAAGTCAAGATTTCTGTCTCAAGAGCTGGCTCCTTTGAAGCCTCTGAGGAAAGAACCTGTTTCCTTGGCTTCTTCAGACTCCGGAGGTCACCTTCATTCCTTGACTCATGATCCTTTCCTTGCCTGACCACTGCTTCATGCTTCCTTCATCACAGCTACTACCACTGACCCTGATCTTGCTGTCTCTGTCTTATAAAAACATTAGCAATTACACTGACTCCACTTGAACAAACTGAGATCCTCGCCTCCAATCTCCAAATATTTAATCACATCTGAAATGTCCCTCTTATCAAATAAAACAGCACATCCACAGGTTTGAAAGGATATAAAATTTAGCTTCTAGTGAAATTATAAGTTTCATGTAAGAATTACAATTACTGGTGATTAGGACATAAACATCTTTAGGGAGCCATTATTCAGCCAACAACAGGGTGCAAACCCTGAAGATTAATAATATGAGAAAAATGAAGATGAAATCAGCTTAATGTTTATAATTTACATCTCAGATATAAAATCTACTAAGATGTGAAATAATATTATTCTATAGTAAATTCTATTATTCTATAATAAATGCTTTAAAATTCACAACAAAAACAAAAGATAAAGAATAGTAAACTAAGGCAAGTTTTCAGGAAAGTATTTTAAATCTAAATATAGAAATATGTAAAATAAAACTGCTTTAAAACAACAAAAATGAGCAATTACCAAGAACTAGAATTAAGCTTTGTAGTGGATTCCAAATACATTTTTTTTTCCTTGACAGTCACAGCTGTTTCCCAAAAGGAGTTGCAATCTATTATTAAAATAAACAAAAAGTCATGGAACAGAAAGGCATAGAAAGTCTGATAGGATCCTGAATTATAGTGCAATAATAATTCAATATAATTACAAAGCATGCCTAATCTAAAGAAAGAAAATGGATTGTATAAACAAGCTTTTATTTCCATGAAAGAGCTTTTCTGTATTTCTGATAAGGTAAAGTGTCAGTGTATAGATTATGACAATAACCCATAATACCCAATTTTCCCCATGTAAGTTCAATAGTTCACATTTTCAGTTATGAAAATCCTGCTGATTAAAGCCAAAGTTAGAAATTGAGTGGAAACTCAACAAATATTGTAAGCATAACTGCAGAGAAGATGTCACCTACCCTCTAACAAATCATTCTTCTCACTGTTTTGAATGCTTTTATTTCAGTTGTCACAAACAGTAGCACATAAACTGATAGAACTAGAACTGACTGTTCTAGCAACTTCAAATTGAGATGATAACATTTATTTTACAATTTTGGTGATGCTACTATTAATGTCAGTAAATACCACTTATAGTATTAATAATTATGGCTTACAAAAATGTAAAGTAGCAAAATACAAATCAGTGCACACACTTGAGAAATAGGAACCATAAAGCTTCATAATTAGGCCATAAAACAGGCTGAAGAAGCATATAACTGAGGGACTATGTTAACTTATCTTCCCGGGTCCACAAGGGGTGTGGTTGCAAAGGCAAGAACTTCCCAGCACCATACCTCTAACCACCCCCATCCAGGAGCCTAGAGCTATTTGTCTAACTTTTCCTTGGGAAGGTAGACTGCTCGGGGGAGCTTCTTTTATTTAAAAAGCCCCAGAAAAGCTATGAGAGGACTGTAAGCCAGGCAGCCAATCAGATGTCAAAGTCAAAGATCAATCACTCCAGCGGAAGTTTGAAGGATCTCCTCTCATGGGACAAGAACTTGAATGAGGCCAGAGTAACTCCCAGATTGAAAGACCCCTGCCCCTCACCTGTGCAGACTCCATCTCTGGATCCCTTCCCATGATCATGTGTGAGTTCCCTCTCTCTCTCTCTCTCTCTCTTTCTCTCTCTCTCTCTTTCTGCCTAATAAATCGCTTTTCTACAAAACTCTTTGGGTCTGATATTTACTTGAATTGAGCCCACCACACCTCCAGGGCCTCTTCCCCCATTCCTGGGGCAGGGGGGCTAAGAACCTGCAACACCTGGTTACATAACCACAGAGATGTGGGAAAACTTAAGGAATATTAATATAGTGTAACTTTTCCTCCACTACACAATAATGGTTTATGAATAATACGAGAAGACTTCTAGTTTAGCCAGCAACTTTTAGCATCTAAATTTAGAGGGAAAAAAATAAGCAGAAACAAATTCTTTCCAAATAGAATTGATTAAAATCTCCTGACAACTTTAATGCCAATAACCTTGCTTGCTTCTTTGTTGGACAATCAATACCATCTACTGATGAAATGCGCTGCCCCTTTTCCTTTAAAAGTTGCCCTATGTCTTTCTGACACCTGACTCCTGCTATTCATGTTATATCTTCTCCCAGGCTCTGTGTTCTGCATTGTGCTTTCTTTAATAAGCAACTGCTAGTTGAAGTAGAATGGTTTGAACTGCAGAGGAAAGTGCAGGGCAATACTAAAGCTTTTTAAATGTTAAGACTTCCTTTGGCATGATCTCGGCTCACTGCAACCACCATCTCCCAGATTCTAGTGATTCTTCAGCTTCAGCCTCCCAAGTGGCTGTGATTGCTGGTGTGTGTCACTATGCCCAGCTAATATTATGATAAAATGGAATATTTAAGTCTATTTAATGAGTGTAGTTCTGATTTTAAACATTTAGGCTACGTATGCTCAATACAAAGTGAAGGCCAGATTGGTTTTCATCCAGGCTCTATGACCAAAGAAATAACAAATATAAATAATTTGACTCTGCTAGATAAAGGTCTTCAAAGTTTTCAAAATTACACTCTGTAGTAATGGCATTAGTCTGTTATTAAGCTATCTATATGCTCAACATTAGTCTACGGTTTAAATATGTTCCACCAGTCCTTTTACTTAACTAAGCAAATAGCAAATTTATTTGTTCATGTATTCATTCAACATTAGCTAATATAAAAATTATTTATGTGTTCATTATTTATTGAGTTCCTGTCTTATGTATTTTACGGAAAATGAAGAAGCAGAATACATTACTGCTAACTTTACGAGTTTGATAGTCCATTAGAGAATAAAAGGAATACATACAAAAGTAATTTAATTACAGTATAGAAGCTATTAGATCTAAGTAACAGGCAAATAATAGAGATGAAAAATGTAGATTAAGAAGAGTAGACAAAGTAAGAATAGCCATAAAAATCTCTGTTTAGAAGATAAGAGAAGAAGATCAAGAATAAAAAGTAAGGGTAAAGACTCCACAGTGAGAATTTATTGAATATGGTGCCAAGAATAAGTTATTCTTGGCTAAACTACTGGGATGAGTCTGTGCAGAGGAGTGAGAGGATATAATATTAGAAATGATGAAAAATTGTATCATAATCATCAAATAATCTGTAAGAAATTCTTTCAATATCCCATGCTCCCTGGTATTTTCAACTCAATACAATCAAGTAACTACAGATGAGACCTACCAGAATTCCTTCCTGAGATTTGGAAGGAATTCAATATTTGTTACAATATAGATATTTTAATGATACCTACTGAGCTAGCTAAGTAGGTATCATTAATGTATCTATATTGCAAAAAAGAAAAAGAGATCCTTGCATTCACTGACCTAAAACTCTCTTGGCTCTGATCACAGAGGCATGCAAGATAAAGAGTGGGGTTGTTTCCCGTAGGACGCAGTATCTTGATAGATGAGTTTCGGTATTAGTGGAGTGGTGTCATGCTAGATAACCAGGGTTCAGAATGGGGTATGGAGATCAAATAGATTCTGGTAAAGTTTTACCTTGAGAAAATGGTATCTTTTACTCTTGGAAAGTGAAGTACATAGATTAACCACATTTTCAGTTAATAAGTGCTATGCTGTCTCTTGATTCATATATGGTAGTTTATATTTTATTCAGAAAGGTCTCCTAGTGATTTATAATGCATGTCTATGTTATTTAAATGATGTAAAAAGTCACTTGCAGTGAATCCCAAAATGTTTTAAATAATTCTCTAAAATTATCTATACATTGTCAATTACCCAGCTTAAATATATAGTTCTGCAAATAAATAACACTCTCATCACAATTAAAACATAAACATAGTTGTCTATTATTATATGCAATATACAACTGCTTTTATAATATGCTATGCTGCTGATATTAGGACTAATGGAGTAAACATTTTAAGTAATTCTTTTACTAGTCTGAGATATTCCCAGAAAAATTAGACTGTACTCTTGCTGTTCTTACTTGGCTTCCAGTCAAAATCTTATATTATTACTTCATAAAATATAAGTATCTCCAAAAAAAAAAATACAGGAAAAAAATAAAAACGTTGGGTCTTCTTTCTTCTACCTGAAGTATTATTTAATCATGTGGTTTGTCAAAAATGGCACAAATTTAATATTCTAAAACCTTAAAAAGCAAATAGACTTTGTCAAATGGCTTTTAAGAGGCTTAGGACATCTGCTAATGTTACTTTATCAACAACTTTGTCCCTAAAGTCCAACTTATCATGGACAACAGCCACTCCCTCAAACCTCTTTCCTATTCCTTTCAAGACACAAGTCTGCCTGTCACTCCTTCCCAATCTCATCTGCTTTTCCCTGGCAATTCCATCTTGCTGCACCATCTTTTAAAGGAGTTCATGTTGCCCCATCTTATGGAAATCAATTTTCTTATTTGCTTCTTACATTTCTCTGCTCTACGTATCACAAAATGAACAAAACAGATAAAACAAGGATTCTCCTCGGGAAACTGGAAGAAAAAAAACTGTGAATACTTAAAACTGTGAATGTTCCAGCATATAAGCATATTACAAAACAAAGCCAAAAATTATTCCTTGGCCTTCAGGACATAAATCCTTTCTCCAGGTGTTCTCCTGAAAAACTATATATCTAGTCATAGTTTTTCAGAAAGAATACATCAATTCTTCCAAGTCTGTAAGTTTTAATGCAACATTAAAGCTAAATTTGAGTTGCAAGATTATGTGGGTAACTGAAATCACTCATTTAACAAAATCTAGACATTTGGACATTTTATACTAGGAAAGGGCATGCATTTTTGTAAGTTACTCCTGATTTTTCACTTTTAATGTTACTTTAACTATCCCCTCTATTTAAATATTTGACAAAATATTAAATTAATTACAATCTTACCATTGTTGTTTCTTGAATAGATCCAAAACTGTTAATAAAAATGTTGACTACTACATCAACAGGAATGCCTATGAATAAAAATTAAGAATATATTTATTAACAGTAAAAATACTTGGCCAGAATCATCATAGTTTTTTGTTTTATACATTTAATTATCATAATTTTTCCAATCCACATGGAATGCAAAATCTATGGTTTCAGTATAACATGTTCATAATTGCTACTAACTTATTTTTCTAAATAGGGATCACAATACAAATAAAAAATGAGTTCAGTTGTATTTTTATAATGTTCTTTTTTTCAGGAAGAATTATTGCTTAAATTGTAGAGACTCTGGAAAATACATTTACCTTTAAATCTTTTTTTAAGTTGCCCCAATATATTCATTTTGAGAAACTACAAATTATTCTTTAAAAAAATTATTTTAAAAACAGGGTTTAATTTTTTCACATTTTTCTAATCAGTTCAAATTCTTACTTTAATAGGTAAAACAGTATTCAATAAATTTTACTTATAATTATTACATTTTAACTTTTAATTCATGAAAATGCAAAGCTAATTGGACACATAACAGAGTCATTATAAAGATTTTTGCCTGACCTTTTGAAAAATAATTTGAAAGTTCACAGAGTGAGAACTAAGGTATAATGTTGCAAATTTCTTTCTATTTTTTTGTTTTTCAACTCATTGTGGCCGCTGGTTGGGCTAACAAAGGGAAAATGTGAATTTAGCCTTTTAGCCACATAACCACTAACTGATTAAAAACAGGTGGTGAATCAATATATGCTAGACATGTGACAACCCAGACCATGGCTGTTGTTGAAAGTAACTGAATAGGTCCTGGTAATGAACAAAAACCCATTTTTACAACATACTTGTATAACTTCAGTTGACTAGAAGCAGCTGCAGACCTTTTTTTTTTCTTCAAAAGGCAAGAAAAAAAAAGAAACATCAAGCCTTATAATTTTAATCTGATCTACATTAATACCTGTCCTTAACCAGCAACAAGGATTATAGTTTTCCAGAGATTTTTTTCATGCAGCTTTTCTCTAATTCATCAAAAGGACAAAAGAAGTCTATACAACTGTACAATTTGCTCATGACTTATTTTATTGTAAGCACAGTTTTGGTTCTTAAAAGATATGATAAATGGTAATATCTAATTGGAATAAAAATAATCTATGTTGTAGTCACTTTTATTCACAAAGTTAACATGCTTTTAAAAATTGTACAGCCATTGTTTTTTCAGCAAAGGAATAGAGAGAATATTCTAGTAATGTGAAATACTAACAAAAAGTAAGAAAGAATCTAAATATACATCAGAACTGTTCTGTTTCCCTAAATGAGAAAATGATCCTTCTGCAAATTATAACTCTAGTGTCTGTGAATGAAAGCCAGATCTATTTCCAGAGCCTAAATTTTAAACTACTCAGGTTAAGAATAGTACTTAGAAAACCCATTACAGAGGTTGGTCTATTAATTCTCAGTATATCCTTTTTTGCATTTTTAAAAATAGGTAAGCCATAAAACAATTATAATTCATATTTTACTTATCTTTGAATAACTTAGGCATTAAATTGCTTTGAACCTAAGGACATTTTTGTTATATGTCACTTTGAAATCTTAACTGTTTTGAATATCACAAAGCACATAAAATTAATTTTACATGTATATACTATATAGATATAAAATTAATTTTTAAACAATAAAAATGAAAATTTATGTGTGGGAGACAAACCTTTGAAGTTTGGTCTTATCCTGGGGTCATAACTGACCAATAACCTGTTCAAGATATTGCTAGTGGAGTTGGCAGGTACTCGGGCGAGGTCCTCTGCTGACTGCTGACTATAAGAGAGAGAAAAACCCTTATAAGTAGTTATAAATAGCAAACAACAGAAATGAGTAATCTTCATTGGAAGGAAAGACTGCCTTTTTGAGACAAATCCACAACCATAGCATGGCTTTTTCAAAGAGAAATAGAGATGAGTAAATATTGTTAAAAACCGAAAAGACATTGTTATTTAAAATGTATATATTTTTTAACAATAATTTCAGTAAACGGATGAAACATTGCTCTAAACACTCCATGTTACTTTCTATCAAGTAAAATTAAGCAGATAGCTTACTTGTTCTGAAGCAACCTGCCATCAAAATCTAGGCAAGTAAAAAGGGAGCACACACAATGAGAAAAAAACAGCAAAGAATATTTTTTGAACAATGTGTAATGTTAACCTGCCAACACAAAAATGATCTGACCAGAGAGATGGTCTAAGAATTCATAAAACAATCATGCTGATATTTATAAAATGATATTTCCCTAAGAAACACAATGAAGGATCTCCTCGCTCAGTTAAATATGGCAGCCTGGGAGGCAGAAAGGAACTGGTAAAAGATGTTTCTCTATTATCAGATAAACGAAACAAGTAAAATAAACTATACAGCGCTGTAAGAGACAACTACTTATTTCTTTTCTGCATATGTGTGTCATCAACTCTTTATTAATAAGAGGAAAATCTGCATTGTTTTGCTATTTTAGTTAATTTTGAATAACGATAAGTGATAAAATGGTGGTTGCTTAAAAGCTCTTCTTTAAAAAGGCAATTTCTTGGAAGCCAAGGTAAATGTTTTGCTGTTTTTGTTTGGGTTTGGTTTATTTTGCCCACCATAAAATCTTATGCATAATATTTTTTCCCGATACCTACACACACACACAAAATCCATGACAATCACAAGGAAAAGTAAAACTATACTTGGAGCATCTAGACAGCCTTTTCTGTATTGCTCCAGTAAAAAGTCTCAATTTCATAAATTATATTAATTTATATGAAGGAAACTTAGATGCAACAGGTTGGCTTTGTATTGAAATCAAAACTCTTTACCTATTAGGCATTTCTGAGTTAATTATCATACAATCTGCCGATAAGAGGCAACCATTATAGGTGAGATATAACAGAAAGAAATTTATGAAATAATCTAATAATACTATGAATTGATACAGACAACCCTTCCAAACAGAAATTCAGTCAGAGTGCAAAGCATTTTACAAAATGAAAAACAATCAGTTAAACCTCCCAAGTGCAGAGATCATATGGATTTTTAAAAAATTGCTTCTAGTGGCTTTATTGGCTCCAATATCACAGCTTCATAAACTTGAGGGCTGGTAATTAGATTTTCCATTTCATTGCAGGTGAAACTATAACTTCCTTATAGCTAGTTGTCATCCTTTATCAAAAGATGGAAAACTCTAAAGAGAACGAGGGTATGTGGGAAAACTGGATATTAGGATGCAAATTAGTGTTCAAAGCTATCTACCAGTTTTCTCCTTGAAAGGAAGAAAAAGAATTGATTGATTATTAAATGCACTTGGATCATTAAGGACTACTATTAATGTGTCTCTTCATATAAAATCCTTTACAAGTACATTCCTTCTAAACAATGAAAAGACAACATGAAGACAATTAACACTAAATTTTGTAGTTTAGAACTTTCCAGCTGCTTTTTCTGCTTCCAGCTGTAG
Source organism: Cheracebus regulus (assembly GCA_963574635.1). Classification (NCBI taxonomy): domain Eukaryota; kingdom Metazoa; phylum Chordata; class Mammalia; order Primates; family Pitheciidae; genus Cheracebus; species Cheracebus regulus. The sequence goes on from CAUYQU010014912.1 coordinate 31,350, forward strand.
GCTGTGTTAGTCAAACTCATTTTTTAGCTCTTTATCTCACTACTACATTTTGTCCTTCTTCCACAGAATCAGTCTCCCTTCCTGGAATATTGTAACTTCCATTCTTTATTGTACTAACGTAAACCAAACCCGTCCTTTTAAAGCTCATCTTCTCTGTAATAGCTGCCTCAAGCACGCAGCCTTACTCTAATGAATGTGAACTAATAAATATATTGTTTGGCAATGATTTTCTAGCTTTTCTTTTATTATCTACAAGTATATTACCAACTAGACAAAATGAAAACAGTATGATTATTGAGGGACTCATGGCTTCTATATATTTGTAGTTCCCTATTCTGTTTTTATAGCATTAAATACATATTGGTTCAAGTACTTCCCATCTGCCATCTCTTCTAGGTACATTCCAGCCTCGTGTTGCCTGTGTTGTAAGGGGTAAGCAGTTCTACTCATCACTTCCAGAGAAAGTAAAGCATTTTGACCTGGGGTGCTCTCTTAGAAGAAATGACCTCCTCCCACCCTCACAATCTTCCCAGAATTGACCAGTGCTGAACTAATTACTGGCAAGGAGGAAGAAACATTCATAATTGGCTCAGATCAATATTCTGGTGTGGAATGAATATTGGAGAATCAACCATTATGTTCATTACATTCTTTCATTTGATAGTCACATTCATGTGATTAAACTGAAGAAATATTAACCCCACAGAAACATGCTTTTTAAGGGAGAGAATGAGAAAGAAAAAATGGTAGAAAGTAAGAGGTAAGTAAATGGACCTGTAGAGTACATGGTATATGAAGAAACTAGGATACAGTAGGATTAAGAGATTTTTCTAAGGTGGTAGAGCCAAGAATCAAACCTGTTCCATGGTAAGCCTGCCAGAGTGTAAGTGAAATATTATCTATCTTCTTATTACCATCCACACACATACTGCTTTAGGGCATATATGTATACCTTGGGTTCTCTTCATCTTACTAAGCATAGTTAAAAATCATTAGCACTGAAACCATAAATTGGCTCTATCATTTCACTCTTCTACCAGCTCCAAATGTTTTTGCATCTCTCCACAGTTAAAAGCAAATTCTTGTTTGTTAGCAGCAAAAACTCCACATTGCTAGACAAAAATTCCTTGAAAATCAAACAAGCAACCAACAAACAAAAAACACGGGGAATATACCAAATATTGTGTGGTTCCTTTTATTCCATTCTTATTTGTGTCAATATATATTTTCATGTCTCAGCTGCATTTGGCATGAATGTTTAATCAACAGTTCACATTTCTTTGTATTAGAAATGCAGAGATATTTTAAAATGTAAATTAAATCCCATGTAGTTTACATTCACATGCAAGAACTCAGGGTTTTTCCCACTTAAAAAATTAAAATCGTATTTTTAGCTTATTAATACTAAAAAAACATTAAAATCCTCTCTACAGACTAAAATATATTTAAGAGATTAGATGGGTGTAGTCACTTTCTTCTAAAGAGTTAAGACAATTTACATGTAACTTTTTGTTTTCTGTATGTTACTATACATATCCTTATAATTTAGAAAGTTAGTATTACTTAAAATAAACAGAAAAAAGGAGAGTTAAATGATTTTAATTAGGTCACACACTTAATGCCTGCTTTGTTATTAAAGTCTTCATATTCTGAATCTCAGTCCAATGTTTTATGCATTTGACTATGCTATTTTGTTATATTTCATGAAATCTATCAACAATTCCAGTATATTAAAAAGGAGGATTTATTTCTTGGAAATATGACATTAATTTAAGAAAATAACTTATTCTACTTGGGTAAAGTGATCAAATGACTACAGAAAATAGACTTTTATATCAAAAGCCCTTTTACAACCAGTTCTTTTTTGTTCACTTGCCTAAACTTGAACCAATGTCATTACTAGTATGTAAAGTTATGCAAGGAATGTGTCGGACTATATAGCTGTATGATGTAATATTTTCCAGCACTAAAGGAAAAATCCAGAAATTTATTTCCAAAGGAGGAAGTTCAGTTTTCTATTAACTTTAGAACATTCTTATTTTCACATGACCCTTCAGTGACCACAGTGCACAGTTTCATTACAAAACAGGTGTGGATGAGTATACTGCCTGAATCTTTTTGCTAAAACCAGAAATCTGAGTCTAAAGGAATTGTTTTATTTCTCCATAGAGCTATAAATGCAATGACAATTTGTCAGAGGCCTTCTCAGATCTAAATGTAGTGTAAGTATAGGGCTGCACAGCTTTTGGCTGGACATGAACTTAAATACAAAGCCACGGACACAAGGGTAGAGTGAGACATGTAATATGTATTGGTTGTGTCATTTCTCATGCTCTAAGGCAGTGATTCTTTGCCTCTTTTTTAGATAACAGATGTCTCTGAAAATCTGATAAAAACTCTATACTTCCCTAAAAAGAGTATACAAAGTTTCGTTTCTGAGGGTTCCTGGACCAGTGGCCCACAGGTTAAGAAATTCTTCATGGAAACAGATGCAATCATCCTCCCTTCTACAGCAAGGAATTCTGACTCTGTAGGATGTTTTGATTACTGTTAATTCTCCTTTTGAGACACAGCAAGATACAAGAAAACACAAGGTATCATTGGAGGAGGTTTTAGATGGAAGATTCCTTTCTGAATACTACACTAAAAGGACTCAGAAAGGACTTACAGCAAAGAAAACAATACTACTGTAAATAGTGACAACAGTGAGGTTATCAGTCATTATTTTAAAGCTGGTAACCTCATATAAACTGTAATGAGAACAGAGGATTTTTTTAAAAAGAGAAGACATCTTACAGTAACAGAAATCAAAGAAGCATTAAAAAAAAAAGCACCACAATGGAAACATGTCAAAGGAGGGACACCAGAACCAACTGAGTTGGTTCTCAATGGCCAAAGCTGTAATGGTTTGAGCAACAAAATAAAGTAGTACTGTATTATAATCCACAGTACAAAATAAAAATGCATGAGTCCATACAGCCAAAAATACTAATGAATTATTATTAATTCATTATTAAATATAATAAATACATTATATTTATATATTGTTATATATTTATATATCACATTATATATTAAATATGTTATATTTATATATATATAAAGATAAAAAATAATGATGAATAAATGGGGAAATATAGACGAATCATTCATGAAGAATTCCAAATAACTGGTGTAGATCTTCCGTTTTCTAATTGGTGGAAAATAACTCCCCGCTCCTTAGTGTGGGCTGTGCATAGTGACTCCCTTCCAAAGCGTTTAGTCTGCAAAGAGGGGAAAGAGTAACTTTACTGTGGAGAAACTCCACAGGTATTCTCCTCAGCAGGTGATCAATTTAACTTCAACCATGGTTAAGTCATGTTGATAACACGTACCCTTGATATGATGTGATGAGAATCACATTTTAACCCTGTCGTCTTCCTCTCAAGAGCACATAACCCAGTCTAGTCATAAGAAAAACATCAGATAAATCTAATTTGAAGGACATTCCACAAAATACTTGACAGGTACTTTACAAAACTCTCACAGTCATCAAAAATAAGTACTGTCTGAGTGACTGTCACAGCCAAGAGAAGTCCAAGGAGACATGATGACTATGTAACATAGTATCCTAGAAAGGATCCTGCAACAGAAAAAGGGCTTAAGTAAAGACCAAAGAGGTCTGAATAAAGAATGGACTCTACTTATTAACATTCTAGTAATATTGGCTTTTTAATTGTAAAAAATAAAATAAAATAAAAGTATCATATTAAAGGAAAATAAAAATAGAAGAAATTAGATGCAGGGCATTTGGGAACTTGGAACTTTTCTATAAATCTAAAGCTATTCTAAAATAAAATGTTTATTTGAAAAAAAAAACAGAGAGAGAGGGAGAAACCAGGAAAGACACTAAAAGAATTAGGAGAGCCAACTGCACTCTCTCCTTCCAAAATCCACAGCCTTAACTGGAAGCAAACTCTGTATATAATAATCATACAGAACTGAAGCCTTGATCATGTGCTAAGCTTGGGGCTTATGAAAAAACACTGCTACTTGTCTGTCAATATAAGTGTATTAAAAGTTCAGCATTACATTTCCATCTATACACAGCAATTTTTAGATAATCAGATAAACAGGTAAATAGACATACAAAGACAGACAAACACTTTATGTATTCAGCTAGTAAGTTAAATTGGTGGCTATTCATGAATACAGATAACTGTGTAATTATTGTGGAGACCTTTTTATTTCTGTATTTTCCTACTTATCCTATAATTTACTATCATCTCTCTTGACAGCTTCTGGATTTATTTTCCATTCTGTTTTCACAAATTAAACCGAACAGTTTTATTAATGCAGTCAGTGAGTGATACCTTTTACATGATTAGTTGAGTTTAGTCTAAACTTATTAGAAAAGAATGTGTTTATGAGTAGATGTGTATGTGTGTGGCAAAGTATGTCATGTTATTATGGGCCAAGAGTCATATTTAAGAATACTGTTCTGCAACATTCATGTTATTTATCCCCTCAACTGGGTTTCAGGAACTGTTGAAGCCTGTGGAAACATTTCCAAATCTTCTCTACCTCCATTTATACAATTATGTCATCCATGGTTCAAATAAAAGATATTTTGCATAAAGTAGAAGCATCTATTTGGAGAGATGCTGGATTTTGAATACCAGCAATTTCCAAAGCTCATTGAAGGCTATCTGTTGGTCACTTTTAACTTCGTATCACATGTGAGATTACTCATTCTGTGAAAATCATGATAGAAGTATCTTCTATTTATATCATATGTTGCTCAACTGCAAAACATCATACATTCTCACTACTTCTAAGGGGTTTGCTAATGAGTTCCAAAGCTCATAACATAAAGAATTAAACCTCAATCCAAGCACAATGTTTACTGTGCCGTTACTTTCCATACTATACAGAATAGAATTACATCCTGGCCCAGCAAGTACAAATCCATAGTGAATAATTCTAACTCTGAAGCCAACTGCAATGATTCTTAGCTTTTCTCAATTTTCCAAATATAGCAAAAACTTAAAATATTTCCCACTTGGCCCAATGAAAATATTTATAAGAAAAATTACACACACACATCTACACACACACTAAAGTTAAATTACCATTAAGTAAAATGTGGGTGTAATTGAAAAGCACTTCTCCAAGAGTCAAGAGACTAGGGTTCTAACCCCAGATAGACTGAAAGCTTCCCACATGACATTGGGGAAAGCACTTACCCTCTGTGAGCTTCAGTATACTCACCTTTAAACCAAAGGTTACATTAGGTGAGGTCTCAGATCTCATTCCATTTATACATCTGAGTCCACCTGTAGTGGATGCTGCAGTGCCCCATCATTAAGGTCACCCCTCCAGAAATAAGCTTGCTCCTGGGAATTTTGGCTGCTTACGGCTCAGAGTTGAGTGTCTTCTGGAACAGCCTTCAGCTGAAGTAAGGTGTCTTGTCCTAGAGGCAGCCCATACCCAGTGACTTTGATAGGGGTATACAACGTGGCTGGGTCCCTTTCTACTAATTGTCACAATTCTGAAGGACCATCCCATCTTGGGAGCTCCTAATGGCATGGACTGATCACTCAGTTGCACTCCACTGTTTCTGTGTTTAAGCCTGCTTTACTCCCTCTTGAGACATGTTTCCAAAAGTAATCTATTTTTCATGCAAATGTTCATCTCAACATCCCTGTCTCTAAGAGAGTTCAACCTACAATGTCAATGTCAACTAAATACTAAGTTTCCTAAAGCAGCAATAAAAGCTTTACCAGTTATTCAACCACTACTGATATGCCAAATTTCTCTCTCATTTTAGTCATTCCTTAATTCATTTAACAGTTTCTGAGAATTTCCTATGTGCTATGCACTTGCCATGTACTAGTTATGCACTTGAGAATCAAACACACATGATCCTCATTCTGATTTAAAAATGGTATTTAAAGCTGTGAGTTTAGATAAATTTTTTGATGGATTCTCAAGCTTGGAAATAGATTAGATTCAACTGAGTTCTAGAAAGTACTGATATCTCATCCCATCACTCACCTCTAGATTTAATTAGTTTTGGATATGGCCTAGACATTGGTGTTTTTAAAAAGCTCTTCAGATAATTTTAATGATCAGAAAAATCACTTGTTTGAAAAGAGAGTTTAAGATTAAAAAAAAAAGACATGGAATTGAAACATGACTAATTGCGACATTTAATGAGCAGATAGGAAAAAATAAGCCAATAATTCAAACAAATAATAAATAGCCATGGAAAAGGGGGTAAATCCAGCAGTGTGTGGTATCCGGAGTTTTCAATAAAAAAGAAAAAGAATATTGGATGGAAGAGTTGCCTAATAGGGCCAAAAGATGCTGAGAGTTTGAGATGAAGATTGAAAACTTTCCAGGGGATCCAACAAAATAAAGAATTGTTTTTTGGTTGAGAAAGAGGCAGAAGCTAGATTGGAGTGGATAGCATAGTAAGTAATAGATGAGAAAATGAATGAGAGAGTGGATATGTCTCTATTGAAAAGTCTGTTTCACTAGGATCCAAAGACCAGGGAGCCTAAAGTTCTGATGCCCAAGGGAAAGAGAACAGGTTGTCCTAGCTCCAAAAGAAAAAGAGAGAAAGAGAAAGAATTCACCTATCTTCTGCTTTTTTATTATATTCAGGCCCCCATCCAATTGGATAGTGCTCACCCACATAGGAGGTAGATCTTCCCTACTCAGTCCACCAATAGGCATGCACATCTACTGTGAAAACACCCTTACAGACACACTCGAAGGTGATGCTTTACAACTCTCAAGATATTCCTTGTTGTAGTCAAGTTGATATCTAGTTAACATGCACATTCTAATGACACTGTCAAGAGCAAAGACAAAGAGAACTGGGAAAGTATCAGGTTAAAAGCCACTTTTGAAGTACATGTGAACCTCCATAAGACTATCAGTGGATTTTTCTGCAAAAAAAAAAATCATAAAGGCCAAAAGGCAGTGGGACGATACATTCAAAGAGCTGAAAGAAAGAAGAAAGAAAAGAAACTCAATGAAGAGTACTCTACCTGGCAAACTTGTCCATCAAAAATGAAGAAACAACTTTCCCAAGACAAACAATACCTGAGAGAATCCATTACCACTAGATATGCCTTATAAGAAATCCTGGAAGATGATCCAAGATGGTCGAATAGGAACAGCTCTGGATTGCAGTTCCCAGCAAAAACACAGAGGGTGAGTGATCACTGCATTTCCAAAAGAATTTTTACTGCCCACAGACCAGGAGATTCCTGGGCAAAAAAGCACCACAAGTCTCCAGCGCAGCTGTTTCAGCTGGCACAGGCGGTCTCTGCACAAAAACTCACACAAATCTGGGCACCTTTTCAACTGGCGACTGGAATGCCTGAGAGACAGAGTGGCCAGTTCAACTGAAAAAAAAGGAGGCTGAAACAGGGAGCCAGGTGATCTCGCTTAGCCAGTCCCACCCTCACAAAGACCAGCAATCTGTAATGCTCTGGATTGAGATTTTCACAGCAAGCACAGCTGGACCCAGGACAGTCCAGCTCAATGGGGAGAAGGGCGTCTGCCATTACTGAGGCAGTTCACCACTACCAAGGCAGTCCACCATTACCAAGGCAGTCTGCCATTACTGAGGCAATACACCATTACCGAGGCATTCCACCATTACAGAGACGGTCTGCCATTACTGAGGCAGACCACCATTACCAAGGCAGTTTTAATTATACCTCTATAAACAAAACTGCAAGGAAATTCACACAGCAGCTGGGCAGAATCCATGGCAGCTCAGCAACACCTCTGCTGGCAGATTGTGACTAGGCTAACTCCTAGCTAGGCAGGGCATCTCTGAAAAAAGGCAGAAGCATGACAGGAATTTATAAACAAAGCCCCACCTTCCTGGGACAGACCACCTGGGGAAAAAAAGGCGGTTATGAGTTCCGCTGCAGCAGATGTAAATGTACCTATCCAGCAGCTCTGAATGGAACAAGGGGGCTCACAGCTCAGCACTTGAGCTCCTATAAGGGACAGACTGTCTCCTCAAGCAACTCCCCGACCCCCTTATATCCAGAGACACCTCATAAAGAAGAGTTCAGGCTGGCATCTGGCAGGTATCCTTCTGGGAAAAAAGATAACAGAAAAAGAAACTGGCAGCAACCCTTACTGTTCTGCAGCCACTGCAGGTGATCCCCAGGCAAGCAGGGTCTGGAGTGGACCTCAAGCAGTCCTACAGCAGAGGGGCCTGACAGTTAGAAGGAAAACTAAACAACAGAAAGAAATAACTTCATCATCAAAAAAAAGGACATCCACTCAGAGACTCCATCTGAAAATCACCAACCACAAAGACCACAGGGAGATAAATCCACAAAGATGGGAAGAAACCAATGCAAAAAGGATGAAAGCACTCAAAACCAGAATGCCTCTCCTCCTCCAAGGGATCACAACTCCTCACCAGCAAGGAAACAAGGCTGGATGTAGAATAAGTCTGATGAATTGATAGAAACAGGCTTCAGAAGGTGGGTAATAACAAACTTCTCAGAGCTAAAAGAACATGTTCTAACACAATGTAAAGAAACTAAGAACCTTTATAAAAGGTTTGACGAAATGCTAACAAGAATAAACAGCTTAGAGAGGAATATAAATGAATCGATGGAGCTGAAAAACACAACACGAGAATTTCACGAAGCATACACAAGTTTTAGTAGCTGAATCAACCAAGCAGAAGAAAGGATGTCAGAGATTGAAGAACAACTCAGTGAAATAAATGAGAAGGCAAGATTAGAGAAAAAAGACTAAAAAGAAATGAACAATGCCTCCAACAAATATGGGATTATGTGAAAAGACCTAATCTATGTTTGATAGGTGTACCTGACAGTGACAGAGAGAATGAATTCAAGCTGGAAAACACTCTTTAGGATATTATCAAGGAGAACTTCCCCAATCTAGCAAGACCGGCCAATATTCAAGTCCAGGAAATAGAGAGAACACCACAAAAGTGTTCCTCAAGAAGAGCAACCTCAAGGAACATTATCGTCAGATTCACCAGGGTTGAAATGAAGGAGAAAATGCTAAGCGTAGCCAGAGAGAAAGGTCGGGTTACCCACGAAGGGAAGCCCATCAGACTCACAGCAGATCTCTCAGCAGAAACCCTAGAAGCCAGAAGAGAGTGGGGGCAAATATTCAACATCCTTAAAGAAAAGACCTTTCAACCTATAATTTCATATCCAGCCAAACTAAGCTTCATAAGCGAAGGAGAAATAAAATCCTTTATGAACAAGCAATTGCTCAGAGATTTCATCACCACCAGGCCTTCTTTACAAGAGCTCCTGAAAGAAGTGCTAAACATAGAAAGGAACAACCAGTATCAGCCACTCCAAAAATGCACCTAATGGTAAAAAGCATCAACACAATGAAGAAACTGCATCAACTAATGGGCAAAACAACAAGCTAGCATCAAAATGGCAGGATCAAATTCACACATAACAATATTAACTTTAAATGTAAATGGGCTAAATGCCCCAATCAAAAGACACAGACTGGCAAATTGGATAAAAAGTCAAAACCAATCGGTGTGCTGTATTCAGGAAACCCATCTCACATGCAAGGATACACTTGGCTCAAAATAAGGGGATGGAAGAAGACTTACCAAGCAAATGGAGAGCAAAAAAAGCAGGAGCTGATAAAATAGATTTTAAACTAACAAAGATCAAAAGAGATGAAGAAGGGCATGACATAACGGTAAAAGGATCAATGCAACAAGAAGAGCTAACGATCCTAAATATATACACATCCAATACAGGAGCACCCAGATACATAAAGCAAGTTCTTAATGACCTACAAAGGGACTTAGACTCCCACACAATAATAGTGGGAGACTTTAACAGTCCACTGTCAATATTAGATCAGCGAGAAAGAAAATTAACAAGGATATCTAGGACTTGAACTCACACCTGGACCAAGCAAACCTAATAGACATTTACAGAACTCTCCACCCCAAATCCACAGAATATACATTCTTCTCAGCACCATATCACGCCTACTCTAAAATTGACCACATAATTGGAAGGGAATCACTCCTCAGCAAATGCAATAGAATGGAAATCATAACAAACAGTCTCTCAGATCACAGTATAGTCATATTAGAACTCAGAATTCAGAAACTAACTCAGAATCGCACAACTTCATGGAAACTGAACAAATGGCTCTTGAATGTTGACTCAATAAACAATGAAATGAAGGCAGAAATAAAGATGTTTTTTGAAACCAATGAGAACGAAGATACAACATACCAGAATTTCTGGGACACATTTAAAGCAGTGTCTAGAGGAAAATTTATAGCAATGAATGCCCACATGAGAAGCAAGGAAAGATCTAAAATCGACACCCTATCATCAAAATTGAAAGAGGTATAGGAGCAAGATAAAAAAAAAAAACTCAAAAGCTAGCAGAAGACAAGAAATAACTAAGTTCAGAGCAAAACTGAAGGAGATATAGACACAAAAACCCTTCAAACAATCAATAAATCCTGGAGCTTGTTTTTTGAAAAAATCAACAAAATATACAGATCACTAGCCAGATTAATAAAAAAGAAAAGAGAGAAGAATCAAATAGATGCAATAAAAAACAATAAAGGGGATATCACCACAGATTCCACAGAAATACAAACCACCATCAGAGATTACAACAAACAACTCTATGCACATAAACCAGTAAGCCTGGAAGAAATGAATAAATTCCTGGACAATTGCACCCTCCCAAGCCTAAACCAGGAAGATGTCGAAACCCTGAATAGACCAATAACAAGGGCTGAAGGTGAGGAAGCAATTAATAGATTATCAACCAAAAAAGTCCAGGTCCAGATGGATTCACAGCCAAATTCTACCAGACACACAAAGAGGTTCTGGTACCATTCCTTCTGAAACTATTCCAAACAATCCAAAAAGAGGGAATCCTTCTCAAATCATTTTATGAGACCAACATCATCCTGATAACAAAACCCGGCAGAGACTCAGCAAGAAAAGAAAACTTCAGGCCAATATCCATGATGAACATAGATGCAAAAATCTTCAATAAAATACTGGCAAACCGATTGCAACAGTACATCGAAAAGGTTATCCATCATGATCAAGTAGGATTCATCCCAGGGATGCAAGGCTGGTTCAACGTACGCAAGTCTATAAACGTAATTCACCACATAAACAGAACCAAAGACAAAAACCACATGATTATCCCAATTGATGCAGAAAAGGCTTTTGAAAAAATTCAACAGCGCTTTATGCTAAAAACCCCAATAAACTAGGTATTGATGGAACGTATCTCAAAATAATAAAAGCTATTTACGACAAACCCAGAGCCAATATCATACTGAACGGGCAAAAACTGGAAGCATTCCCTTTGAAATCTGTCACTAGATGAGGATGCCCTCTCTCACCACTCCTATTCAATATAATATTGGAAGTTCTAGCCAGAGCAATCAGACAAGAACAAGAAATAAACAGTATTCAATTAGGAAAAGAGGAAGCCAAACAGCCTCTATTTGCAGATGACATGACTGTATATTTAGAAGACCCCATCGTCTCATCCCCAAATCTCCTGAAACTGATAAGCAAATTCAGCAAAGTCTCAGGTTACAAAATCAATGTGCAGAAATCAAAAGCATTTCTATACACCAATAACAGAAAAACAGAGAGCCAAATCAAAAGTGAACTCCCATTCACAATTGCTACAAAGAGAATAAAATATCTAGGAATACAACTAACAATGGATGTAAAGGACCTCTTCAGGGAGAACTACAAACCACTGCTCAATGAAATAAGAGAAGACACAAACAGATGGAGAAACATTCGATGCCCATGGATAGGAAGAATCAATATCATGAAAATGGCCATACTGCTGAAAGTAATTATTAGATTCAATGTTATCCCCATCAAGCTACCAATGACCTTCTTCACAGAACTGCTAAAAACCACCTTAAACTTCTTATGACACCAAAAGAGAGCCCACATAGCCAAGTCAATTCTAAGCAAAGAGAACAAAGCTGGAGGCATCATGCTACCAGACTTCAAACTATACTACAAGGCTACAGTAACAGCATGGTACTTGTACCAAAACAGAGATATAGACCAATGGAACAGAACAGAGGCCTCAGAGGCAATGCCACACATCTACAACCATCTGATCTTTGACAACCCTGACAAAAACAAGCAATGGGGAAAGGAGTCCCTGTTTAATAAATGGTGTTGAGAAAACTGGCTAGTCATGTACAGAAAGCAGAAACTGGACCCCTTCCTGACACTTTACACTAAAATTAACTGCAGATGGATTAAAGACTTAAACATAAGACCCAACACTATAAAAACCTTAGAAGAAAACCTAGGCAAAACCATTCAGGACACAGGCATAGGCAAGGACTTCATGACTAAAACACCAAAAGCAATGACAACAAAAGCCAAAATAGACAAATGGGATCTAATTAAACTCCAGAGCTTCTGCACAGCAAAAGAAACCATCATTAGAGTGAACCATCAATCAATAAAATGGGAGAAAATTTTTGCAATCCACCCATCTGACAAAGGGCTTATATCCAGAATCTACAAAGAACTAAAACAGATTTACAAGAAAAAAAACAAACAAACCCATTCAAAAGTGGGCAAAGGATATGAACAGACACTTAACAAAAGAAGACATACGTGAGGCCAACAAACATATGAAAAAATGCTGATCATCACTGGTCATTAGAGAAATGCAAATCAAAACTATACTGAGATACCATCTCATGCCAGTTAGAATGGCGATCATTAAAAAATCTGGAGACAATAGATGATAGAGAGGATGTGGAGAAATAGGAACACTTTTACATTGTTGGTGGGAGTCTAAATTAGTTCAACCATTGTGGAAGACAATGTGGCAACTCCTTAAGGACCTAGAAATAGAAATTCCATTTGATCCAGCAATCCCATTACTGGGTATATATCCAAAGGTTTATAAATCGTTCTATTATAAAGACATATGCACACATATGTTCATTGCAGCACTGTTTACAATAGCAAAGACCTGGAACCAACCCAAATGCCCATCGATGATAGACTGGACAGGGAAAATGTGGCACATATACACCATGGAACACTATGCAGCCATAAAAAA